>JAAAYG020037963.1:0-13637 GCA_009936455.2 Tomocerus minor
ATGTTTATATCTGATTAATAATGCATGTATATGGCTATAAGGTGAATACGTCCTTCGGCATGAGACTTGCATTACATTAGCCAGTAGTAGTAAGTAAGTACGTAGTAGTAAACAAGTAAGAGTGGTAGTAGCATTGAATTCGTTGGTAAAAGCGAATAAAAAAGGCGACTGTTGAATGTGTGGTTGTTTGTGGCAGGCAGGCTGGCAGGCAGACTGTGTGGAGGAATGCGTGGGAAAAGGTCTTGTCCAGAATTTCCCACGTTTCACACCACCACCTGCTACACACTTGCTTCTTACTTTACTACTACGTACGTATCACTTCACTACTACTCCATCCCTCCATCCATGCTCTTTCCAATAAAAACAGCTTTTCCTACTCTCTCAGATTTACATTCCCATATATGGCCACTAATAGCTCCTACAATCTCGCAATAACATCCCATCCCTCTCTCTCTCTCAGACATATCATTTCATCCGCCACACAAAATCACTTTCTAAATTATGACTTTTCTTTTTATTTTTCAAATCAAAATACTTTTTTATTTACAAAATATTATTCCTCAAGAAAAAGCCTTTCCCATGGCGGATCTGCTGTTACAATTCTGATTAAATAATTAGATTAGACATTTATATGAACGTAGGTAAAGTAATTAGAGGAGATATGATAATGTGAGCATAAACTGTCAAATTGGTGCCTAAAACTATGTTATGTAAATATGATAAACATATAGAGGCTAGGCCATGTCAGGGCAAAGCATGCGTTACTTCAACAAACTATGCGTGTTTCTCTGACTCATCCACAATGTAAATATAAATAGGAGCACAATTACTTATGCATCAGTGAGCAACTTAATACAAGACGAAATAATATATGCCTATAGTAATTTATGGTAACATGTGCACTACTGTAAATGCTATTACTCATGCTTTTCCGAGGTTTTGTTCGTGTGTCCGTAAAATATGATGTGTAAGGAGAGTAAATCCTTAGAAAAGCAATTTTCTATATAGGTATCTATTAATATGTAAATATAAGGAAAAGTCCTGGTCTCTCCGTCCCGGAAAAGAATGCATCTACACATTACTGTGCTCTTACGCATAATGATTTTCCTTTTGAGATTGTCATTTTCCTTATATTATATGTATAATAGTATATGGGACGGTGCTTTGATTTACTTTCCTAGTTCCCCATTGCACCCCTGGAACCTTATTATGTCAACTGAGCATTGTATATAGCTTGAGATGTTGCATTATAGTGTCTGTTAGGGAAAAGATAAGGGATTTGTGTGCATCTAATGTTATGTGTACTTTAGATTAGAGTTGAAAGATATAGAACAGACTTTTGAGTCTTTAGCCCCTTATTGAACTGTGTGCCAGGAGGAGAGAAGGCAAGTCGTAACTTAAGATAAAGGTAAAGGACACAGAAGAAGTAAGTCGGGCCTTGTGCAAGCACACAACCGGCGACTGAACGAGGATTGAACTCTTGAGCATGAACTCCGTGGGAAAACAGACTGCAACTGCACTTTCTTTTGATAAATGTGAGATAGGATCTTGCTTTTCAGGACAGGACCCTACCCACATGATGACATGATCTCTTGTCTGAAGTCAAAGCACACGGCTGCTCGCGTTATGCCAACATAAAGCCTTACTATAAAGTAACAATGGATCTCTGATTGTTAGCATTGTGTAACAAAGATCTATATGCGAGGATTTTTAAAGAAAATCATCTCTATATAAGGATTTAAAAACCTTTTCAATCGCCAACGGTTATAGTTTCTCCATTTGTTACATGTGTAAATGTCATTTTTATAGCTGCATAAATTGTGTGTTTTGTTTTCCAAGATCCATTTAGAGATCAGAGCTAATTTTATTGATAAATGGATAGGTTACTAAATAGATCTCGCCTGTGGCTTTTTAATGCTCATTGGTTAACATAACAGGTAATTTCAATTAGTGTTTATTGGTAGATCTTATTTGTGATTTTGGAAAAAATAGGAGTATTTAGGATTCGCGAAAAAATCCGCAGTATTTATGATTTAATTTGTTAGGGAATTTTTACATTTCGCAACCAATTGTGATTATTTAATAGATAAATGGATGGCAGTTAAGGGAAGTTAAAGCCTATCGGTTTCACGCTCCCAGAGACAATGATATAATGATAATGTGAGAGAGATGCTCGTAGGAGGTGGTCTCCATATAAATTAGACGGGGTGCAGGAAAATCATGTGCTTGGCATCCCATAACAGATTAATTGAATGAAACGAGCGAGATCTGCAAGCTGATTGATTATTTCAGTGGGACTTTTTGATATTTATTGCATGGAAGACTAGCATTAGAGACTATTGAAATTTGAATTGTCCATTAATAAACAGTTGCAGATTGCCATTAGGAAACAGGTTGCTCCTTTTCCAAAAGCAGCCTTGCATACGAAATCAGACACTCTACACTCACAAATATCCAAGTGCAGATCAGATTTAGGAAAAAATGCTCTTCTTCTGATTTATTATTGACAATTTAAATGGACTTTTTAGCATAAATTGGCTATTGTGGAAGATAATATTAGTTTTAGATGTGCTATTATCAAAGTCAAACGAGTCAAAGAGATTGTTAATGGAGTTCCCATTGAAATCTTTTCTGTAAACTATGCAGACAACAGAGGAACAAGTAACTCGGTAGCAGCCAGCCTCACAACTAAGTAAATGAACCTCACTGAACGTATTAGGGCTGTTGCCATTACCAAATCAAGATCAACATCATCAACAGAAAGACGTCTATGAACAATATCAAAACAAAGACAAAGTCATGCAAATGCAAATGAAGGAGAATGATGAGGAGCTGCGTAGTGCTGTTGTGAGAGAGGAAACCAGTAGACTAGATCCACATAATAAAATTTAATTCGGTAACTCTGTTTTACATGAGAAGAAACAATGGGATAATATTTATGTGTAGCATCAAGATAAAAATTTCATTGTATCATCTGCAGACTTTATATTTGTTCGTGGAAAAGAAAACATGAGATGTGGAGCATACTTTATTACCCTGTTTAATCTCGTGTACTATTTCTATCACCTTTTCTCAATTTCAATTAATATCAAAGGAAAACAGAAGGAGAATCTCGTTTTCTCACTACACAATTCAAATCCTATCATCATTAGACACAAGATCAATTCCTCCTAGACTTTCTTCTACTGAAGTGTATAAAAAGTTATTTAGGAGTCACAGGTCAGGTATAGGGATTTTTTAAGTTTTTCCTAATGGTTTTTGCTCTTTTAGAGACTTCTTCATTTATTTTATCCGTATTTGTAGCTATTATTTAGTTTATAATGCAAAAGGCAGGTACCTAACTGGTGTACTTAGTCTAAATTGCTCTGAAAAGGAATTGATTAGGGATTTCATTAGTAATCCAGCGTCAGCTGACATTGTTTTCAACTTACAATCAGTTCACTTCACTTCTCTCTCCAGCTCAATTATTTACATGAGATCAAGTTAAACAATGGGTTGCTTGCATGTTGTTATTGTCTTGTAGTAGCTACTGTGTGAATGTGTTAAGTAAAGTTTGCATCCGAAATTATGTACATGTACCTGCCTCCCTCCTATTTATTTACATGTAGCGCAGTAGTAGTTTCTTGGGATGTTAATGTAATCTGAGAGTAATAAGTGGCTCCAGCGCTCTGCTGCTGCAGCGTGGGAAAAGATTTTTCTCCGTCCTTATCTTTTAGTTAGCAGATTTTCAAGTGATTTTTACGAGCGGTACATTATATTATTACATTAGCGAAGAAGTATCACATCCCAGGATGCCTAACCGATTCCACTAGTGCAAATCAAGTTAATGATTGATAGAGGTTTTTATTTTTATTCGCGAAAAAAACATGTAAGAAGTACCTACGTATAAGTGCAGGCAGCTACACACACAACACAAAACAGCAGCAATAGCTAATCTTCTAATAGAAACTATACACACACACAGATGAGATGCATACAGGTAAGTATATCTACGCAATGATGAATAGCATTAACTATTTAGCTCTTGTTTCTACGTAACTTAGCATGACAAGGGTAAATAAGCCATCTGCTCTCCTAATGTAACATCTCCCACATCCAACTCCCAACTTCAACATCTTTCCCATACACTTTATTCTTGACTTGTCTCATTTTGTCCTTTTCTCCCAGACTAACTCCTCTCATCCTACAATCTCTGACCATTCGTTACGCAATAATTGCTTTTTCTCTTCCACGCAACTCATTTGTGAATGGATCATGGACGGATATGGACGTAAATCATTCTCTTCAATTACAAACATCAACTTTTCTGAAATTGCAAATGATATAACAACTTTCGAGTTCAAGAAAATACATCTTCTTTTCAAACTATTAACTATTGAAAAAATTCTTAGATGAAAAAATACATTTAACATGATGCAAATAATAATAATGACAAATCACCGAATGAGATGATGAGGCAAATATTTGTGTTTCTACTTTGACATATTTATATTTATAGCAAATGTTTCTTCGCACACTACTACCGCACCTAGCCTTTGACAGTTGCAAGGGGAAATATTTTTTATTGTTTTCAAAGAGGATGACTTTTCACAAGTTAAAACACTGTTAGCACATATCTAAGTATAGGTTAACAAAAATAATCATATACATTGAACAATTTGCATTTTAATTGGGCTTTAGATTTATTGAGCTGCTGTTTGGTTCCCCGACTATCGGACCTTGACTAACATATAATTCATGATGATCAGACAGAAGGCAGAAGCAATTCAGAGCAATAAATAATTAATTTTTCCACTAAGAAGATAGTTGAACATTTATCAGCTGCAAATTACTCCTGCTGTTTAAAATGAAGAATTTTTCTACTAATTCGCGAAACATCTATCATTAACAAATTACGTATTTGTTAGGCTGCCGATAAACAGGAAAAATGTGTAGACAAATGGATTGGCAATAAATTAGCGAGTGGAAAAACAGAGCTACTCACTTTTTCCAAGCTGAATAATTCCTTTTCTAGAAATGTAGTTAGAAAAATCAATCGGACATTGTTACTGAAAATCTTGGTAAATAAGTACGTTTATGCTTGATATGCCAAAGATGGTGAGTATTTAATTTACGTAGTATATTTTGCATTATCTCTTACAAGAACGGATAACAAAATGGAAAAGGTGATTTTGAGGAAGACATGGACACGAGACTAGAGGATATCATAGGAAAAGAAGGTCAGGATTATTTAGTTGAGACGAGGAATTCTAAAATATCTGTCGGTGGATGTGAGTGCGTGTATATTTAAGATAGCGTCCTCTGAATACAAATTGAATAGATAATGGCAGGGCGAAGTGGTTGACGATGCTCTTTAAAGTATTTGTCGCATAAATAATTAGGTGCTGTAATGTTTTGGAGAATAATTTTGTGTCTATCAAGAGTGGATGAAGTGGAGCGGAATATTTATTCTTTGACGAGACAGGTGAACATGGAAAAATAATAATGTGTAACAAATTCAGTTAGACTGATGAGGAGGGAGAGAAGAATCTCACGTAGTTTCCATTCCCTTTTCCATGCACTAAGAAGGCAAATCCAGTTTTTCTACAAAGGCGACTTGAAAGACTGAAAGCACCTTGTGAACCTAATTTGTCTCTTGTCTCCCACAGAGAGGTGTGAAGATAATATCTTCATAAAAATCTTTTCCATTTGCCGATGATTTTTATAACAGGCTAATGTAAAAATTTGCGAAAAACAAGTGCTTGAGCAAGTTCTCCTTGTTTTCGCTCCATGTCACACTAACGAAGGAACCGAGCTCTGTGTAAACATTGCATGCCATTATTTTATATAGCAAATAGAGAAAGAGAGAGAGAGAGAGAAGAGAGAGAGGATGTTGCTGAACAGCAAGTCTTAGTCTTACCCTGCCCTGTCTAACAATTCTATCTGTGCTTTGTAAATTGAGAAAAATCTCAGTGAGACAATGCAGAGGAATATTTATTTACAATAGATCGGAACATTAAATAAACTAGATATCCACAACTACTTAAACTTGAATAGGAAATCTACACAGACGCAAGTTAGAAGTTAGCTCCAAGAAATATCCTACATCTATACAGTCAAGCAAGTAGTAGTATTATTGATCTGACATGGCACTACAGCCAAGTGCTATGAAAGCTGTCACTCACTCACAATTTAATCCTCTACTTCTCCACTGCAGACTAATAGATAGAGTAGATACAGAGAAACGAAATCGTCTCAAGTTTCTCAACTTTCAACTTCTACTCGCACTCTCATCTCAATCTTCTACTCTCAGCTTCTTAATTCAATGCGACATCAATTTGCGATATTTTTTTTCAAAACTTCCCACGACTCGATTTTATCTTCGGTTCTCTCTCTCTTTCTGTACCTGCATGATCATCAATTCTTACTCATTATCATAACTAGTGTGACTGTTACGGAAAATATCAAACTAAATGGCAACTAGTATGCGCGACACTCTATAAACACCACTTAAACGACTCTTCTCGATACTTATAGTTGGAACGTCTCCTGTAATTAATACACCTTCTTGGTCAACCAGCCCACAACTGACAGAATAACTTTCTTTAAGTAGTTAATGAAGATTCTTGTTTTCATTTGATGCTAATTCAAGTTGATTTACACAGGCGCAATTATATTTATTAGCATTTCTTTCATCTTTACTTTGTTTCTATGCACAAATCTCCATCACGTTTCTCTACGACACATTACACATGTACAAGATTTGCGAGAATGACGTTTTATCTACTACTCACTGAAACAATATGCTCAGAAAATTATAACCTGTCGAGTTGAATATAAAAATAGCCTTAAGAAATTAAATTGTCATTTAAAATACGTTTTCATTGATGACTACATTAATAAGTGTGTTTGAATTATTATTTTACAAGTTTCATTACAATTATTGTGCTTACGAAATAGTCATCTGCTCTAAAACTATTGCAAATATAATGAGATGATTGTAATAAGAATAAGAACGGTGGGAGAAATCTTAAATTCTAATATGGTTGGATGTTCAGAATGAAAAGCAGTAAGCAAAATGGTTGTTAGTTGGGTGTTAAAGTTTTTACGATGCTCTTTAATTATCGGTAAGCAATTGGTAATTTTGTTTAAGGCGACACGGTGGTGATGGTCGTCTGATGGGTAGAAAACAGAATGGTGTATAAAAGTGTATTTATTTATATAGTACGTACGGGTTGAGTTAGTGCGGACGAAATGAGATTTCTCAAGAAAAAGCAGTTTCCATGCAGTTTGAGCAGGAACGTGAGTGTGGTTGTCCTGAGCTGACATGTCTTGCCCTGTCCTGAGCCAATGCCAATAAAATGAACGTGAGCTGAGGAGAATTTATTTCTCATTGCGAATTTTTCTTGTTTTCCATCCCAGGAGACTTGTTCATTCTTCATTTCTCACGGTAGCCAAAGGTAAAAATTTTCTCCTTTCTACTATTCTTCTAGGTGATGCATGTTGGTAAGCACAAAGCCATATTATCTGATCTGGCAATTTACTATAGTTTACTACTTGGATATACATGTCTTAAAATGAGCTAACAGTTTTTAATGTCTGGATACCTTAGGCCTAACATCCACATTAAAAGTAATTCATCTGCTCCATGCTTTAGTGGAAAACACGCAAAGAAAGAGTTTTTCATTTATTATTGCCTATACTTACCGGACTATAATAGTAGAGTAAAACAATTCGTAATGAATGCATCATTTTGTGTATTTACGTAATAGTGACGTTTTTATAAGCTTCAATTGATTTTTCTCGGATGCTCGCACATGTAAAAACGTTTTTGCACTAAAGGTGCAACAACTATGCAACTCTTGAACATGCAAGGAAGGAAAATGTGTTCAAAAGTGCATTACGAAGTCTCAACTGCACACATGTTCTCCCATTGCAGTAGTTAATTGTAGTCACATTGTAAAAAAAAATCTGGAAACCCAAAGTGAACAATGTCCATTTCTTTTCCTCTCTTTTACAACAGCAATAATGTCAATGCTAACCTGAGTGATTAAATACCCGTTTCTGCCTGTGAATGTATTTTCATCCCTTGCAATTGGATTTCTGTGCATGTTTTATTGGCAAGAGTCCAATCTTTTACCTTCTTACACACTGCAAAAACAATCTGCATTGAGAATTTTTTCTTTTAATCTAATAGTAGATGTTGCAATTTACAATGTCGACAATATAAATACATCTATCGCAAAAATTAATGATTCGCTAATGCTCTAATCCATTCTCTGTTAGAGATGACATAAGAAATCAAGAAAGAAAGTGAGATGGGAACAGGGGAGATGAGAGGAAAACGTAGTCGCAATTTTTCAACGAGCATGGTGGGAACATTTTTCACTGACTACAATCAACAAATTTGTAGTTTGCATTTAGAGAAGGAAGCCAACTGCTAAGTCACTTCACTCCTTTCCTATTAGTCGCCTAAACGTGCGTTTACAGATACTAGATACAAAGTGAGCAAAAGAGAACTCTGAATTTTATCACACACACACGGATGAGACAGGACAATCCTTCGCCACAACAACTGGTGCTGATAACATACCTACCTACTTGATCTTGCTAATGTCTTTTCAACATTATACCCCCTTTCTTCATCTTCTAACTCTTGTATACAATGTCAGTGTCAAGTCTATAGTTATTACAACAGTAATTTAATGTAATATAGCATCACACTTTTCTCATAGCTGAATAGGCACTGTATTATATTTAATTTAATATATAGACTCACCCTGCTATCATAATTTAATGATATGCAAAAAGTAGACAATCATTACCGTTCTATTATATGAAAAGAATGAAAAGGTTGCCACCGAGGATTTTTGTTAAGATGACTTATTGTTGTAGTTAACTCTGCAACAAAACCGAGCCTTAATTCCTGTCTTCTTACAAGACGTCCCGTCGAAAGTTCAACTATGTACATCTTCCAAGTTACATGCACAACATGAACAGCTACCCATTTTACTTAGCCTGCAAAACACTACGCAAGAAAATTAGACAAGACGTGATCTCCATTTTTATAGACCAAATTAGGTAATAACCACAACATTTATCTGTCTAATTTAACATAAGCAACTGCTACTTTAATATTTAGTTTTCTCAACTAATATATCTTTCAAATCCCTAACAATAAGTTACTACATTCTATTAACTATTCTGCCAAGTGATTTTATACACATTAGGGTGTGGTCTACGTACATTATAGCCGATACTCACCATTTTTCTTCCTCACCGAGCCAAACTTATCCAATTTTCTCATGCAAAATTTTTTACCCCAACAACTCTTAATGTAGCCAACCTTTATCAAATGCAAAAATGAGAGACACCTAGCCAAGAAAATTTAAAAAATACACGACAGACAACAAAAACACTGAATTAACTGTTCAATAAGCAAATGTACTGCATGGGAAAATGATGTAGTAATTTTTAAAGCACATAATAAAATGTGGATGCATTGTATTTTAATTTTAATTTATTTTAAGAGATCGGCAATAACGTTAAACAAAACTTAAAATCGTAACAATTAGCAGAATCATACAGATGAAGATTAAAAAATACAAAATGATATCAATAAAGTTATTATTTTTGCATGTAAATATTCGCATAAGCGGTACTAAATAACAATGCCATGTTAATTTGAAGCAATTCATCACATTTTATTTCTGAAGAAGACTCTTTTAGACTCTTTAATCCGAAAGTCGTTTGGAGATTGAAATCTTTGAAGAAATCTTCGGGCGAAATTGTGAGTTGAAGGATTTATTGCTGTTTGTAATACAATGTTAACAGTTTTGATAGATGTCTTGTACAGAGGTTGCATAATGTTGAGCTAGGTGTATTCGTAGTGAATGAAAGATTTACTAGGAACTAATGTAGGGCAGGACAGACAGAATTAAGATTTACTTGTTAGGTAAAATATTGCCAAGTTGGATGTTGCACCTACAGCAATATACGATAATGCTAATGGAAAATCAACACGGAAAATCATCTGTTGCATTGATAAAACTGGTGTTGTAAGTGTGAATAAGAATGAAGGCAGAAGATTTAATTGTTACTCACGTAGGCATAGTGAGACGCAGAATTTAAAAATGAGTGTTAATCTGGGATCTAGAAATTTCTCTTACGTAATACTTCTAGTTAATACTCGAATCCTGTCTATTGAGAGGAGAAAGAAGGCGGACATGGATTGTCACAGCTAAATTCAAACGAGATTATAGTATTTTGATTTATAACTGATATTTTCGAAAATATTCTTCCTCACACTCTGCTCTGTGGTTAAGGGGTTCCGACAGATTCCTCTGTAACAGTTGATTACGTAATGAAATAAACTGGGAAATGTTCATTGTGATTCATTTCTTTCACACGTTCAGCAAGAAATCAAACATTTATAGAATCCTTAATTGAGCTATGGAAAATGTTATTGAGAAGGAGTGAGTGTTTCCCAGCCAGCTCTTGTCGATCTGTCTCTATCTTATGCATTCTGCTGATGTTTTGTTCTGTGCTGAGAGAACAAATTGATGCATATGCTATGCACATATTATCAATCTGGCTACACAACAACATCGAGAACGCTGTTAAAACTTTTACGCGGCTCCTGACGAGACGAACCAATTACATATCCATTTCTTGGGGTAATTGGATGTCGGGATAAATGCTATCAATCATGATTCTGACACATTTCCTTCTTTAAAAACACTATCTTTGTATCTCTTGTTAAAGGAAACCTATTTTCTTTGATATCTATTTCTCTCGGACGAACCAATGAAACGTAACGATCTACTATCTATACGTGTAACATCATTTGTGACAACATGGCAATAGAAAATGGATATTTTACCTGTCACAGTGAATATGCATTGCTGACTCACATCAATACAACTAGGTTGTCAAAACTCATCATAACTTTATGAAAAACGATTTTACAATTTACATCGAAATTTTAATTTTAATAATAAACATTTTCTATGCAATAATTTTAACAATAAAGGAAGAAAATCACAATACTGTTGGATGTGAGTGGTATACATAACAAATAAGGAAAATATTAATTAAATATTGCAATGTTTCAATAGATAGCATTTGCGCGCAATTGCACTCATATTGATTTCTTTAATCAAAAGACAATTTTCAGAGTAAGATTTTAGTAATTATATTTTATAAAGCTAGGAAAATATTTGGAGATGTATTGTATTTCTAGTGCTTAAATACGATTACACGATTAGTACTTGTACTAGGCAAAGTGAAAATTTATCGATGATAAAGGGTACTGTAACATGTAACAGCGTACGCAGAACCAATAAAAATTCTATGATATTAGTAGAGAATGAGATTTGACGGGAGCTGTGGTGTAGGGATAAGGACTGGGCTAATATATATTATGATGTAAGCAAGTGTAGTGCAAGATAAGAAAATGAATTTATCTTCCCGTGCTCTAAGCTCACAAAGTGAGTTTTTGAGATTAGGGCTTAGGGAGTGGATAATCTTGAGCCGAATCTTGATCGCATCTTATTCATCTTCATTCATTCTCACTTGTGGCCGGCTCATTTATTCCCTAAGCATCTAATCTTATCATAATCATGATCGGGAAGAGCAGAGCTGAATTCCCATTCTTCGTCAGTCTGTCTCGTCCTGGCTAGGCTTTAGCCATCAGCAAGAAAACAAGAGAATAGTTAATCTCGCAGTACTGTAGACAATCAATGACTTCTACCCTACGCTGAGAAAACTGATAAGTGATATGATAATATATACACAGCCTCTTATAGTCATCTGCGAGTGTTTATAATTATTTCCAGTGAGGAGGTGATTTCTATATAGAAGATGCTACAGGTATTTTAATCCGTATATTTGTCCGAATTCATTTGGCTAAGACATATATGAAGTTGCATTTAAGGCTCATTATTAAGATTACAAAGTAAACTAGCCACTTGCTACGTAACTACTTATTTTACACTGTACGGTGCCTGGTATTAGTACCTCTGTGCTTCTACATAACAATAACTAAGCACATGAGCATCAATTTCATCGAAGAAAGAAAGTCCTGGTTTTTTTGGTTCCCACGAGTCAACTTTAAATCCTTATTCTCTATACGTCTGCAAATCTCTTTAATCTATGTACCTTGAGCATTAATATCGGAATGCTCTGTCGTTATACAATTGTAATTGTAGTAATGCAGTCCAAATCACATCCTTCGTTAATCTTTCACTGGAAGTACCAACATACGATTGCTTGTGATTCTCCTCATTATATTCTATTCGATCCACTCTTCCCGATCAGAGTTCAAAGACTTAACCATTTCATCAAACGGTATAAGTAATAGCTGATCGTGAGATACGCAGACTTTAACCAGAGACAGTCCTTTAATTCACAATCCAAAGAATGCAATTGCTTATTTATTCCAATCATCTGCACAAGACTCTTCCTCTCGATAATACCCATTGCCTTATAAATGAGAGGAATTGAAAATGTCAACGTCAAGGGTATACATTGTTTTCAGTTATTTATTATTTGGCTGCGACCGAGGACTTTTAATTCTCATGGACATCAAATAAAATGAACCTGTACTAATCTCCCTTTTATATACTTCGTATAATAGTTGCTAGTTAGTTAGTTACCTACCTACCTACCTTGTTGTACGTGTTCCATGTAGTACTACAGGTTTTTCATTACTTGACACGCAATCAGAATTTCGGCGTTTTTTACCCCTCAAATCATGGCCTAGTGATTCCATCGTGTACTATTAGTGTTTGCGTCATTATCCTACACAAGAACAGAACAAATATTCCCAATTCAAGTTCACTACATCTCTAAACGCTTCAATAAATGGATTAGAATCCTTTGTAGTTTCTATGTAGCGTCGCACATAATATGGCTTCGATACTTCTAATGGTCCCATCATCTATCCCATCTTTAGATCTTCAATAACAATTGGGTTTTAAATAAAACACGTTAATCTAAAATGAAACACTGTACTAGATTAAATGGATAGTCTTAATTCGCTTTCTCCACAACTTTCTCTGGGCAAAGAATTAAGTTTTAGAAACATCAAAAGAGTTTCAATCGTTTTAAAAAAATAAAGATTCTTCGATATTTTATTATAATAAAACCCGATTTTAGGTGTTGTACTACAAAGACTACAATCCTTCCATTCTTTTGCATATTGACAGAAAACCTGAGCAAAGGTAATATCTACTGAAAAAGAGAAAATATTCATGTACATCAAAATACTCTCTCGAACACTGAAAACGTAGTAGGTACATAAGATTATTTTAAGTTATTAGAGTTTTACGGTGTAATGCACTTGAAATGATGGCCCCTTGTTATAGTTAGTGCGAATTTTAAAAATTGCGGATTATTATTGTGTATATAAATATACCAAAACGAAATTACGACGTGAAAGACTCTTTTGATTAATGAAAAACTAATTGCTTATAACAATGTATCATCGGGCTTATGAACTACCAGAGTCCGTAAAATCAAGTAATTCTTTTAAAGTGTTCATTCGTTCATTCACCAGTTGTCCTGTTTTCATTTCAGTCATCACTTAAAAGGTTCAAGCGTCTAAAATTTTAGGGTTTCACTAGGGATCACATCTGAAACTCAGTAGGTAGTTGAGA
>JAAAYG020037974.1:0-13634 GCA_009936455.2 Tomocerus minor
CCTCTTTCCATAGCTACAAAATTAATTCAATTTCAGGAAATCGAGATAGGTGGTTATTCGGAGTAGACCCAGAATTACGTTTCCATGTGATCACTATATAAGCAGGCAGTAATATATTGCCAATGCCTACGCATATGAGTTAGTGGATAGTTTGATGTGAATAACTGAAGTCGTTTATTTTAGGAGGGAAAAGAAAAAGAAGAAGGAGGATGATGCTGAGACGACTGGCTTGGATCTTCCTTCCGAGGACAATTTGAACATCTTGCCACCCAACAGTCAATACAGTCCTAATACCAAAAGAACGATGAGTCAGTTAAATGAAAGGGACGTCAACTTAGAGTTGCTGACTGCCCTGCTGACTCACATTAAGAGCATGAACACTCCTGGCTCCGTTCTAATTTTTCTGCCTGGGTGGAATGTTATCTTCAGTATCATGCGCTATCTGCAAGAGCATCCCGTTTTTGGTGAGTCGTGTAAAATGACTTAAGATTTACAATGGAGAAATAAATAGAATTTATGGATTATTTGTTGATTATATATATGTTTACCTGTAAATAACGAAGATGTATTTACTTTTAGGATCTCAATCGTACTGTATTTTACCTCTACACTCGCAACTTCCGAGAGAAGATCAACATAGAGTATTCAAACCTGTTCCTGAACGTATCACTAAAGTAAGTTTATTTTTATAATTTCAAATTTATGTGATTTTCATGTTTCGTATTGGATGAGCATAACTAATTTGCATTGCTTCTTTAAAATGTAGACTAATGAAAAAAATTTGATCCTGTTCTAGATAATTTTGTCTACTAATATTGCGGAAACATCTATCACAATTGACGATGTCGTATTTGTGATTGATTCGTGTAAAGCAAAAATCAAATTATTTACATCTCACAATAACATGACAACGTTTGCAACGCTTTGGGCTTCAAGAAGTAATTTGCTGCAACGTCGAGGAAGAGCTGGACGAGTTCGTCAAGGCTATGCCTTTCATCTTTGCAGTCGAGTATGTATATACATCTTCGATAAACTCTTCTAATAACGGAATGGGCTACAATTTTAATCTAAATTGTTGTATTTTGCAGATGCGTTTTGACAGCTTGGAGGAAAATATGGCTCCAGAAATGCTACGCACACCATTACATGAAATTGCACTGACGATCAAACTACTGAAGTTAGGAGCGATTGGCCATTTTCTTAGTAAAGCACCAGAACCTCCTCCAATTGATGCTGTAATCGAGGCACAAGTGCTACTTACAGACTTGAAATGTTTAGACGAACAGTCACAATTGACTAAGTTGGGGAAAATTCTTGCAAAACTACCAGTGGACCCACGTCTGGGGAAAATGATCATCTTAGGAGCTATATTTTCATGTGCTGATCCTTTGGCGGTTGTTGCTGCACAATCTTCTAATCTGAGTGAAGTCTTCAATTTGGGTAATATTTTATATTCTTTGAAAAACTCACAACGGTAATGTATATGTCTATTGCAAAATCTCTCAATTTTGGTTGTCTCTATTATAGGACCAGAAAGCAAACGCTTACATCCTTGTCAGCGTGGATTTGCTGCTAATAGACACTCAGACCACTTTGCAACCCTAAATGCATTCCAGCAATGGAACATGAACAAAAATAGACGAGGAGAGCAAGGGGAAATAGATTTTTGTCAACAGAGAATGCTTTCCCTTCCTTCTCTAAGAACGACACATGATGCGAAAAATCAGTTGCTACAAGTTTTGAGTATTTGTGGTTTTCCAGAAGATTCCTTAATGCCATTCAACCTTAATTTCCGTGGAGAAAATCCTACTTTGGACACTATTTCTGCTTTACTTTGTGCTGGACTCTACCCAAATGTTTGTTATCATAAAGATAAAAGGAAGGTAAAACTTTCATAACTTTTGAAATGGATATCACATTATTTTTTCTTCCGATGTATGAATTAAAATGTAAAGTATAAATCGTATGTTTAGGTTTTGACCATGGAATCCAAAGCTGCTTTGGTGCATAAAGCCTCTGTCAACTGCAGTCGTTACGAAATGAACTTTCCATATCCGTTTTTCATTTTCGGTGAAAAAGTAAGTCGTAGTCATTCATTACTATTGAGCAAAGTTTTGTTGCGGAGAATAATTTCGAGTTTTTGTCATAGATTCGCACAAGAGCGATATCATGCAAGCAAATGACAATGGTCACTCCTGTTCACCTATTGCTGTTTGGATCTCGAAAAGTTGACTTTGTTAATGACATGGTTCGTCTAGATCACTGGTAAGGTGCTAGAATAGTATTCACGGAGAATAATATAACAGTAAAGACAAAGCATTTATATTTTTGTTTGATTTTAAGGATAAATCTGATCATGAATCCGGAAGACGCTGCTGTTATTGTTGCTCTACGTCCAGCTGTAGAGAACCTTGTCATAAAAGCAACGGAAAACCCTGAAGGATTTTTCCCATTGCAGGAACTTGACGAAAAATTAGTTAATTTGGTGGTTGAACTGTGCAGAATGCCAGGGTCGTGTCAGGAGCGACAGGACAATTGGCAAGGTGGTAGCAGCAGAGGAGGGTTTGGAAACTTTAATCGCGGTTCTACTTTTCCTCGTCCAATGGGAATGGGACATGGTGGGAATGAAGAAGATGGTGGAGATTTTGATGCACCTGATCATGGGTTAGTACTTTGTTTGTAATACAAGATTTGTATTTCGTATGTTGGACTTACATTTTAACTTAAACTTTAATCTGTGCTTGCTTTTAGGGACGCCGGAGGGGATGGTTATGACGATGGATTTGGAAATGGGGGTATGGAGGAAGGCATTGAAGGTGACAACTCGGAGTCAAGGGGCGTTAAAAGAGATGCTGAAGAAGGCGATGACTATGAACCACCTCAGAAGATTATGCGTACTGACAATACCAACTTTTACATTAATTAGTGCAATATGCGCCGAATATAGATATTCTTTCTTTATGTCCCTACTGTGGACGTAGAACATCATGAAACTTAACCACTGTTCACTTTACAAAATTAGTTTTGCACAAAAATCACTTTCTTTCCTTGTTGTTGAAAATAGTCGATTGGAGTTAATTTATAGTAAGGAGAAAGTGCTATGTTCTGTATCTATTGCTGCAGTTTGAAGAACTATTATTATGACTAAAAATGTTCAATTTTAAATCTGTAGGGGATGGAGGTAGCGATAGAGGCTTTGGAGGCAGCCGAGGCTTCAATCCTAGAGGATCCAGTGGAGGATTCAACCCTAGAGGCTCCAGTGGAGGATTCAATCCTAGAGGCTCCAGCGGGGGATTCAATCCTAGAGGCTCCAGCGGGGGATTTAATCAAAGGGGCTCCGGTGGAGGATTCAATCAAAGAGGTTCCAGTGGTGGATTCAATCAAAGAGGTTCCAGTGGTGGATTTAACCAAAGAGGTTCCAGTGGTGGATACAATCAGCGAGGAAGTTTTTCATCTTCAGGATACTCGGGATCTGGGAGTTCTTTTGGCTCAGGAGGAAGTTCTTTCGGTGAAAGAGGTTCAAGATACTCATCACCGTCACCTCATCGTGGTTGGAGTCCCCGTGGTGGAGGTGGAAGAGGCTTCGGAGGTGGTGACAGAAGACCTTTCGGAGGGGGACAGTCGAGGGGGTTTACTAGACCTCGTGCAAATTATCCATACTAGTGATTGATTGACTTTTTTAGGAAATCGTATGTATACTGTAATAAAATAACGTACTGTAATAGGGAATGCTTCTAGCTACTGTGTGAATGACTGTTGTGTTTTTTTTCAGTCAGTTTATGTTATTATGTACGTATTGTGTGTGTTACAGAAGCAGCAGAGTGTTTGGGTCATTTAGATTCTCTTTATACATTATCTTTCCTCTTTCTCTCTCTGACTTTGATAAAATAATTAACAAGCCAAAAATGTATTACAATGAAGTACTAGCTGTTTTGTGATTCCGTTGCATTTCTCAGTCGATTTGCATGCAATTTTATGTTAAAAAGAAAGGGGTACTGTTTGTAGGCCATTTAAATATTGTTCATGTAAGTTAGATTGCCTGACTTTGATAAAACAATAAACGATCATTTTGTATTACATATAATTTAATCTTTAGCTTAAAGCACAAATGCATCAATTAACATAGCGTGAGTGAAAAGGTTTTAAGTATATCTATGATTCAATAGCTTTTGTGAACAGTTTTAAGGACGAAAACATCATTAGAGACACGACACTTTGACACATTGTGTTCTTTGTAAAAACCGCCGAATAAAACTATTTCGGCTCGACCAACAACCATAGAATACAAAAGACGCTCATTGGGTCTCCGAAATTTCGGTGGAGATGTTTCTTTCGTCCAAGAAACGGAATTGTCAGTCAGCACCTGCAAAAAAATTTAAATCCCACTTATAAGACGAAAGACTACTTGAGGAAATAATTACTTTTGTAATATTGAATTAAATGCACCCAACTATATATAACAATAGCCAATAATAGGATACTTCTAGTACAAATCCCTGAACTTAGCAGTTTATCAATGCTAATTCTATTTAACTTTTCATGAGCATTTTTATCAGCACATGTAATTTTGACACCGTACAAGTCAATGAAAGTTTCATATAAAGTTTCAGTTCGATAACTCAATTTAATTAAAGCAGCATAATCCAGTAAGTATCAATTGTCTCACTTGATTCGCAGGGAAATAATATCTCAAAGATCATTTCTGGAATTCTTAAACCTTAAAAATTACTAAAGATGCTGCTATTTCTAAAAGTTTTCTTCTGAAGGCCCATTAATATGTATCTAAGCTACTTAAATCTACGGTTTTGAATGAAAAGAAAGAATTGAAGATATACCTTAGAAATATCAAGCGTATACATGGACATAGTAGCAGTTCCTTGATGTCTTAAACCAGATGAGCACCTGGAGTGAAAGTAGGTTTGAGATTGAGATCGAGAAGCTTCAAAGACAACATTTTCCAGTGAGTGGCCACCGCCTCGTGATGATGAATCACTATCAAACTGAAGGAACGCCAAGAAAGGCGACATGGGGGATGATCTCTCAAAGAATATCACACTTGAACCAATCTGCAATTGACAATTACATTTAAATTGTGTACTTTAATATCGTACAACAACGAGGAAATGTTTAAGTACCTTGCATCCAGAATAATGAAAATCATTAGGTATGGCACTATATAGACTGTTTATTTTAACTTCCGTCCATGTTCCTAAAAACTGGTTCCTTCGGTCTTTGTAGAAGTGAAGAAGCCAAACATCAGAAAATATTTGGTTAGGCCCTGTGAATGTCCAAATAAATTATCACTCGAGTGAATTAAAAAGAAGTTTAACAAATGACAACTTTAAAAAAATTATAGTTCTTTAATAAATGCTGTACCTCCGCAACCTCCGATTATGAGAACATGAGAATCGTCAATCTCTATTTGGGTCTGACCATACCTTGCTGGAATCTCGTCCCCAGTCTTTACCATGTACCATTCTTGGTCATGGAAGTCAAACATCCACACGGACTTTGATCTGCAACACAATTTCAATCGTCAAAATGCATTTTCGTGTACTTAATATAATACAGAGTGTAATTAGTAATTAGCAATGAATACAGGTTATATATTTATATAGTACAGCGTAGCAACTTAAGTTTTAGTTAGGTAATTAGTAAATTAGCTAGCAAAGTTAAATTACTATTCTCAAATAATTACCAGAAATGAGGTTGTATTAACTAAATAATTATGTACCACTTGCCATTTGCGACATGATCTGGTGGGATTTTATAAACTTAAAGCTTGGCTGAAATACTAAAAAATTAACGTTTTCAAAAGTTTTCAGAAAAACAAACCCACGCACTGTAACCGTATGACATACATTTTATGGGAGAAAGTTAACTTTCTCTTGTACCTCCCAAATGTTATTTTGTACGAAAAGAAAGTTACTTTTCTCCTTTGCGCGTCAACTAGGAGAACTGCGCTGATCTCTGCATTCAAATCGTTTTTAAACATTTTTATGTATTTGCATAATTCATAATATTGTTACATTTGAGTATTATTTTGATATTTATTTATGTACGTGTTTTAAGTTATAGTCTACCACATCGAATACCATACAAAAGTAAGGGATGTGGCAGTGATATAAAATTGGCCGTGAAAAGTGGTATAAGCATGCCTTAAATCTAGTAAGTTTTTAAGGATTATGTACATTGGATATGACTGCTCTTTCTGATCGAACGTTCTTCCACCAAAGACTATCATTTTATCATTGTGAATAGACGCAGAATGACCTGCACTTGGATGGGGACTGTATGCTGTCACAATTTGAGACCATCTATTAGTTGTAAAATTGTAAATGTGCAACTCGTCGAATATCCGCCATGGCTGAAAAACAATATCATTAATTCTTCTGTCCAAAACATACCTTTGGAAAAAAATGTAAGAGATAATTTGAAAATTGGCAAAAGTTGCAGTATTAACAATGTACCTGCATTAATGGATACGGTGCCGGGTGAGACCAACCTCCAAAGAGAACGAGATTGTCTTTATACCGAACAAATGAAGCCAGAGCTTTGGGAGAAGGATATTGACCAGAAGCTAAGCACCGAGACCAAGTCCGGGAATTAAGATCAAACCGCCACATGTCATTGAAAGTTGTGGGAGTATGGGTCGTTCCACCGACCACGTAGACTCCTTTATCTGGAAATCATAAAAATATTAACATTACACAATTGAAAAGTACGATTGGAGTTTAAAAGTACAATGACTTTCGCGGACAAAAAGGGAAAGTCACCGTAATAGCAGCACATATGGCCAAATCTTTCAGTAATCCATGGGTCAACTAAACGGCCACTTTCGTTATATTTCGCAGAAATGGATTCGCATTGAAGGTTGCCGTCCAGAATTGATTGCTCGAAAGTATTTTGCTTCGTTGAAATCACCTCTGTAAAAAAATATTTCGAGTATTCAATATTAATTAATTGTGAACATAAGCCTACATAATGTTCAGTAAAATATCATACTACTAACTTCACAAAAGTGGATATTATATCAAATTTTAAGGCTTTTGTTTAAATACTTTTGGCCACGCGATTCCATCTTAGAGAAGTAGCTTTGACTGCTTCCAAATCGTCGTAAGGAGACACTCTGGAGAAAATATTTTCTAGAATCTCGTCAGGAAGATCATTAATCAAAACAGATTCTTCCGCAAAATCTTTCGGTTCTTCCAGGATATTACTCGGTTGACCACATTCAGTAGGCGTTTCCATCTTTCGACCAATTTCTAAATGGTAAAAAGCTAATTAGAATTTTACAATTTATATCAATATATATCTCTCTTTCCACGATTGACGATAAACAATAGCGATGACAGATGCCTAAAACAAAAAAAAATTAAAATAAAAACACACCTTAATTTAGTATCTATTGATCTTCAAAATTTTTCAAATTGAAGCTCAATTCCGTCAATTCATAGGTACTAAACAGGGTTTTTTACCCTGTTGATTGAAACTAAATTAGAAATGTTAAAAAGTAGGAAGTTTCTCCTTTTCTCCAGGAATTCCAGGATTTTAGATTTTATGTACAACACTCAGACAGGCTCCGTTTAAAATTGCCTCACTCACAGCCAGAGACAAGATACTCAAGAAGACATGTACAAGGAGGTAAACAACAGATGAGCTTCTCCAAGGACGAGGAAGTTGCACTTGCACTTACAATTAGTTTCAATCTTCCTATGTATATAGCTGCAGTAGTGGTATATCTCGGTTTTTGTGCATGAAAACAAAAATTTTCTCCGAATGGTCATAGGCAGTTTTATTTCTTGGTTGTGGTTAGCTTACGACGATACAGCAACTGACGTCTGTGTACTGTATGCAAGTACACGGGACACTGTTACTAACCCTTTTACATTGTCAATTTCTCA
Organism: Tomocerus minor; assembly: GCA_009936455.2. Lineage (NCBI taxonomy): Eukaryota > Metazoa > Arthropoda > Collembola > Entomobryomorpha > Tomoceridae > Tomocerus > Tomocerus minor. The sequence goes on from JAAAYG020037974.1 coordinate 7,905, forward strand.
CAAGTGAAAAAAGGAGCCAGAGATTTCTGTGCAAATGGTTTGTAAAGCCAAAATTAATCTGAAAAAGTGGTAAATATTCCTTCGGATTGATTTCTTTCGTGAGTACGGTTAGTTATTTAAATTTTTGTCATAGAATTACCAAAATTTATGGATACGGAATTAAGGATGTTACAATTATTATTCTTAAATATGTAGCTTGGCTTTGGGTGTGCGGTTTTCCCAACAGTAGTTTACGTTTACAACTTTTGACTTTTGTCCTTTCATTTTATTGTTTGTGCAGGCCATTAGATTTTATTCCTTTATTACATCCTGGTCTATGTCACTTGTGCTTTACACAATAAAATAGCATGCGTAATCTCACATTGTTGACATTTCTAATTCGCATACAATATACAAATAGATGCAATCATGTACAGAGAGTAGTGGACAGAGCCCAATGGAGGTTCACAAAGCCTCACAACAGTATAAATGGTTTGTTTTACAGCCAGTTGTTGATTTAACTTTCTTGCAAATCTGTGCAATTTGTTTGTGTTTCCGTGTTAATAAGGACTCATCACTCCTCTATGGTGTAGGTAGTATTAGGATTACATTCGCAAATGACATTCGCAGTAACACAAGCTATATGAATGTATTTTTAATGTCTATAGTTATATTCATTTTTCAAAAGCATGCAAATAGCAAGACCCCATTCGATTCGAGCATTCCACAAAAATATCTACGAATTGTTTTTACCATTTGTGTGTTTAGATAAAATGTTAAAAGACTCGCCTCAGCTTCTATATCTATATAAAGTGCACCATACGAACTCAGAGCTTACACCATAAGAACAAGACTACGCTCAATTGTTCAATGTTACCTACCTTTAATTACCAATCTATGTAAAGCATAAAACCTAGCTGAATGTGAATTTAATAGTCAATCTTTAATACCGATGCACTTAGCCTGTCTATTTGAGATGGTTTAAGGTTAAGATTGTTGAACACTAAGCACAATTTTATTAGTGTGTCACCTATACATGTCTCTACTGCACAGCCACACGATACACCTCTATATATATGCTCAATATATGCCTATGGGTGGCTGAACCTGAGATTTCGTTTGCAGTGTCATTATTTCAGTACTGACAGCATGACATTTTCTTACTTATTGTTAGCTGCATAATATATATCATGATATACTATGGGACAGTTAAGTTTTTTAACTTGCATAGCGTACAGTACGAAAGTAAAAGTAGCTATATTTTGTTTACTGTACTGCTCATTTAACTGTCACTATTATTTACTACTGTTGGGAATCATATGCCAATGTTTAGCAGTGTACTTCTTTAATGCTATCTCTGTGTACGTTGATTGAATTGAAGGTATATGCTGCTGCATTGATTAACATTATGTCATTATTTTGCATTAAAGTAACCCTTTATGTGAATACACCATCAATAGTTAAGTATGGAGGTACTCATTCGCTCGCACACCACTCTCAAGGCCAGCTAGTTGATAAACTTTTCATGAGATAAGTATGAAGAAGTGACATGATTACATGAATGTGAATAACTGTACTATGTTTGTTGTTACGTGATATTAGATTGAGGTCAAGTGGGTTACATTGAAAAGACCATTGGCCGCAGAAAGCGCTCATCAGGCTAAGGATGAAGAGCAACATCTTTTTCTCGTGCCGAAACATGGTCTCTGGATTTGTTCAAAAGGCACCCGTATCTGCAGTTATTAAACAGCATGCTAGAGGAATTTCATCGACAACACACTATGGAAGTTCCTTGGGAGTGGAACAAAAAATACAAGACACATCTAATTCCCTACCCAGATTGCCTGTTCCTCCGCTCAATGAAACTCTAAGCAAATATTTGAGGTAAAATGCATGCATTGAATATTATCCATTTTTCATTCCTCATATTGAGCTTAGCTATATTAAATGGAACTGTTTATGTAGGAGTGTCAAGCCACTGCTGTCCAATGAAGAATTCGAGAAGACTTCCAAATTAGTTATTGACTTCGGTTCTGAGGGTGGAGTGGGAAAAAAATTACAACAGCTTCTGGAGCAGAGGGCTGCACAGACGGAAAATTGGGTATGTTATTAAATATAATTTAAATTAGAATATTTAACAATTAATTAATCTTTGGTTGTTAATTTTTATGTATAAAGCTTGCAGAATGGTGGCTGCATTCGGCATACTTGGAGTACAGATGGCCAGTTGTTGTCTATTCGAGTCCTGGTCTCGTTTTCCCATTGGAAAATTTTCAATCTAAGGAAGAGCAGTTAAGTTATGGAGCAAAGTTGATATACGGAGCTCTTTCCTACAAACAGTCTATTGATAAAGCAACAATAAAACCAGACATGATGGGGAACTTGCCTTTGGATATGTCGCAATATAAGAAAGTCTTTGGGACTAATCGGAATCCGGGCCCTATTCGGGACGAACTCTCTTATCATCCAGAGAGCCGTTATATTGTTGTCGCCTACAAAACATATTTCTACAAAGTGCCCGTTTATAACGCAAAGGGAGAGATATTGAATCCAACACAACTGCTGCAGCAACTAAAATATGTCGTGGAGAAAACATCTGGTCTTCAGGGCATCCCTGTCGGCATCCTAACATCAGCAAACAGAAACACGTGGGGACAAGTCTACAAAAGTCTGAGTAAAAATCCAGTAAATGCCGCTTCTATGAAAATCATCGCTGAATCTCTTTTTGTCGTTTCAATTGATCGACCTAACAGACCCCTAAGCTTTCCTAAGCCAGGAGTTGAAACTGCAGGCGTGGAAGATCCAGTTTTAAGCGAGAAACAAACCGTAGCTGCACTCCAGATGATTCATGGAAATCGAACTAATTCCGGAAATCGTTGGTTTGACAAAACCATTCAATTCATTATTGGTGCTGAAGGCGAAGTTGGATTGACCTATGAGCACAGCCCTGCCGAAGGTCCTCCAATCGCGAATTTAATGGATTACATCGTGAACAATCTTCCTAAATATGCCCCTCTCTTGAAAGCTGATGCAACTCCAGCAAAACTGGAACAGATTCCGGAGCAGATACCATTTGATCTGAAACACAAGAAAATAACCAAAGCTATTGCGGAAGCTAAAGAACATTTGGAAGTGTAAGAAAATTTCTAAAATGATCTTCTGCTCTTAATTAATTTGGCAATTTAATGGATTTTTTTCTTCTCTTACAGGCTTATTGATGATTTGGATATGGCATGCTTCACTTTCCAGAAATATGGAAAAGATTTTATCAAAAGTTGTAAACTGAGTCCTGACAGTTATATCCAGATGGCAATTCAAGCTGCCTTTTACAAGTAATTGTTAATTTTTATTCTCTGTATTGCAAATTGGTTTTTTTGCTGAATTTTTTCGATACTTCCTTACCTACCTTAATGTACAAATGTCAATTTTATGTAGAATCCATGGAATCCCAGGAGCTCACTATGAATCTGCCTCTACGAGAATGTTTGCAGATGGAAGAACAGAAACGATTCGATCTTGCTCTGAAGAGGCGCTCAATTTCTCAAAAGCCTTGCTGGACAAATCCATGTCTCCGCAAGAGAAATACAAATACATGAAGAAGGCTATTGATGGTCATAAGAATTATGCTGCAAATGCGGTCAGAGGGTTGGGCATCGACAGACACCTTCTTGGTTTGAAAACAGTTGCCCTGAAAAATGGGATGGATTTGCCCGCTCTGTTTCTAGATGCTGGATTTGTACAGTCAACTCATTTCCGACTTTCAACTAGTCAGGTAATCAATTCAATATATTTCATTGAGTTTGTCATTCTGAGAAAACTTTTATTTATGGTTATTAATTGTATAATCTATTGTTATCATTAATATGGTGTAAAATGTCTATTTGTAGGTACCTTCGGTAAATCAAGCATTTATGTGTTATGGGCCTCTAGTACCTGATGGTTATGGATGTTGTTACAATCCGAGGAATAATGAAATGAGTTTTGGAATTTCGGCGTTTAATTCTAGTCCTGAAACACATGCAGACCAGTTTAAAATTGCATTGCAGCAAACACTGTTGGATATGCAACTTGTGGCTCTTCAGAACACACCTGCTAAGTTGTAACTCTTTGAGCAATTCCAACAAATAATTTGTCCCATATCGTCATCGGTATAGATGATAGAAGTAATAGTAAACCGAAAAGTCAATACCAATTAGATGAAGTTCAACTTCATAAATGCTATCAGCGAGACTCAGGTCAAATCTTAATAGTTTGTATGTGGTATGGAACACTCGAAAATTTTATTTCTAATTAAAACGTGCGTAATTCAAAAGTTTTGAAAATATCAATATCTTTTAGAAACACGTTCTTATAAAAAAAACTTTCTGGTTTTACTTCATAGATTTAAAAGAAACAACAATCAAATTAAAGGTTGAGTTGGATTTTCAGATTTTCTTTTCAATTGAGTAATTAGTAGATCAGTAGATCCAAAGGAATTTTGATTCTTGTCTTGTTTCGTTATCACAATTACCTGCAGCATTTAATATATGTATTTACAAGTATTGCCCCCACAAAGTCTGAATTCGTCTTTTTTCACTGGACTTATTGCCTTCTTTAGCTCTAATTACACTAAGCACATACTTTATGGTATTATATTATGCTTATTAACTTTAATTTTAATGACAATCCCCATAAAGTATCTAGTAATTTGTAAATATCCCTGTAATTAAAAACCCAAATCATGTGATTGCAGAGCACAATAATGAATGCTTGAAAAATTGATCGCTCAAGAGTGTCATTTTTTGTTAAACTAGAGACAACTTATTAGCAATTAATTGTCATAATATTATTGCTGTTATTGTGTGAGTACTGATACTGATCCCTTGTGGAGAAAATTTTATTCTATTTTAAATATATATTATAGATAAGCTATATGAATTTGTTGTGCCTATACTGTCAATTTTAATTATTTGTCTTATTTATGATACGAATTGCAAAATTACTTTATTTATGACCATGAATTGTAATTGCTCACACAGCCAAATTTAGTCAGTCAAGAAAATCTGTAGAGTTGTAATGAGCAGATAGATGCAATATTTACTTATTATAACATCATGCAATATTGATAATAATAATAATATTACAATCTCCATGTATTTAGATTTCTTGGATCATGTGGACAATAATAAAAGCTACTTACTATTACTATCAAAATATGAACTAAGAAATATATCCTGGGTTAAATAGTATGAGTTTATTCAAAATGATTTGATCCCCAGGACTCCTCGCCCCCTCCCCTTTGGAGGGCTCCGCCGCTCCCCTCACGCAATACCAAATGATGACATCAGCCTTTTCCCCTTTCTTTCTTCAGCCAGTTTGAACTTATTATTCTGAGTACAGTGGAAAACTGGACGGAAGTAGATGCAGTTTCAATTATATTATTGGTCTTAGATTATTTATGCTATTTCCATTTAGTTTTGGAGCATAAAATTCGTCAACTAATATACGGAGTTCTTTTACGAGTACTTTTCTGTTGTAGTTCTTAGGTTCATTCTTAAATTCTTATTGAGATGAAATGAGGAGGAGGAGGGGAACGAATTATTATATTAGCCCATTTCATGTTTTAACCAAAATGTGTGGAAAACCTTCACCTGTGCACAGGAAACAAGAGTGGAGCTTTATGGTATTTGTAAAAGTTGTGGAGTTTAGCGCCCTTGGGAACTTCCCCCAAGGCCTAGCCTCCCCCCATTTTTGCCGTAGCTAGGACTTAGG
>JAAAYG020037985.1:0-13634 GCA_009936455.2 Tomocerus minor
ATATTAATTTAAAAAAAATTTGTTATTGCTGTAAATAGATTTATTTTCCCGTCCGTAGGACGGGTCAAAATACTAGTATAACATACGCTGAGGCTGTAAATTCCTATTTAAAAATGTTCCACTTGTAAGTACATTCCGGAAAGCAAATAAATAAGTGGAAAATGGTTGTTGTAAACTTGCGGAATAACACGCACAAGCTGAATTTTCTCTAAAAATAACTTTTATGATTTATAATTAGCATGTGTGCATTATTAAACCTTTTTACACTCAAGACTGCCTCAAATAATAATAATATGCCATCAATAATTTCGTAATTGTTTTCATAATAGAAAATAATTTGCCTACATATAAATCGCATCTAAATCTTTCTTCCATTAGAACCCAAAAAGTAGGGATGCATGAGTTGTTGACATAATTCCATTTTTGAAACTGACATTGACAAGAAGTGTGATCTATTTAACGACGCGTCCTACATTGAAGTGAGTTTCTGCACGTATTTGACAAAGGCTTGGATGAAAAGTCACTTAGAAAGCCAAGTAGGTACTTTCACTGTAATGAAAGCAGTATCTGAATTTTCCCGAGTGGAAAGCCGTAGTGGAAACCAAAATTGAAATAATTGCGCTCGGCTTGTTGAGCAGACAGTGCTTTGCCGTTTAGCTCTGTGCACTGCATGTAACTCAGCCAAACATTTATTTATTATTCATTCAGCTTAGTGACACTCATTGCCAGGCTGATACGTCAACTTTCATGCATCTTAGCAAAGTACCATTCATCAACGCTCCGGGAGAAACATTTCAGACTAATTCAGCAGAATGATATGAATGTCCGTACTATGCTCTACTATTATTTACTTCTCGAATGACATGCAAAACACAGATATTATTGCCATTTCATCCTACATACGCAGTTCAAATTATTCAGACAGTGCAGTAGTGCAGAAATGGAGTCGTAGGTACTGTCAGTACTCCATCCACAGTTGTAGGCTATAAGTTGTCTTTTGCTATTCCGATTGCTGTAGAGCTTTGGAATGCACATAAATTGTTGTCTAACAGAGAAACTATGCATTAGTGTACAAGGACATGAAACTTGACGGATTTTGAATTCAGTTTAATTTATGAGTTTCTCAGTAATTTTCAGGAAAAGCAGATTTAAGCCTGACGTGCGGAAAATAACGCGTCAAAATGTCAAATTCATCAGCAACATAAACACATTTCCACCAATTTCTGTTTACATATCCAAACATTCTCATATTCACCAAAATCCAAGCGTTCGTTCTGTCCGGGGAATCTATCGTCTTAAACTGCTCCTCTCGCGCTAACCCAATTTATATTAAAGGCGTAACTGCGTAGAACATCTAACGATTTTGCAAACCACGATGTGTGGCTTTGCTCCTTATCTCCTCCGCATTCACCTGTGCACGCCAAATCCATATAGTTATTAACATAGCTAGGTATCAATACCCGCCACATCATCATGTTCAGAGAAGTATTCTTCATCAGTATCATCAGTTGCTGTATGGTTCAATACATGCATACTGAGTGTGTAACAAGTAACGATGGATGAGGCATGAAAATTTCAAAGCAGCGTACATCAATTTCTACAACCTGAAATGAAGAGATAGACTGACGAGCGATGTAGGAAGTCAGTGAAGACAATGAGACACCTAGGTTTAACTTAGACTTAGCGTTCCAAATAAGTATAAAAAAGATTAGTCTCACTCTCACTCACAGCATTTGTGGATTAGAATCGCGAATTTCCCTCCAGCACTTCTTCCTCTAGAGATCGCTCGCTAGTAGAGTAAATACATGGAAAACCACTTGGAGTTAGGCGTCGTATATTATGCGATGCGCTGATGCCTGTAAGAAATAAAAGTAGCTGGAATTTGAAATTCGAAGGGGGATTACAATGTTATGTCTTTAGTCGTCTCTTAGTAAGCCGACATTGAGCAGTATAGAAAAGGGTGAGAAATGATTGCTGGATGGGAAGAGACGCAACAATGTCAAGTACTGGGAAGTTTGCTAATCTCTTCGTCGCTATTTTAAACTTGGTCATATAGATATGTACACAGCAACGGTGGTCGCCAAGAGTAAAAGTTGAGAAGGCGAGGCGAGGGGAGGTAAAGACAAATACACTAATCGCAAGATGGGAAACGTCTCAAATGGGACTAATCGAGAATTCTCGTCCTTTTCACACTCGACTAATCTTCACTGTATGTTCTTAACAAGGAATTCCTCTTATAAATCTACTATCTCCTTTCCTAACCTTCCCAGCCAACATCCACTTTCTCCTACTCAAACCTTAAAATATCCTTGACAAGTTGAGATACTTACATACCCTAGGCAATCCTTTTGCTTGGAGCAGTGGCCAGTAGTAGTGGGACACTGGAGTCCGTTCCGTGCTGTCCTGACTCTCCTGACCTGACTCATCTCCTTATTTGCCACTACAAAGCTCAACTCTAAAGTCTTTAGGATTCTCTCAATCCCCTCCCCACCTTGGCAAAAGTGTACGCTACACTTATTTTTCAAGTTGGCCTCCACATGAGACTCCATGCATGTTTATTTTATGAGGTAGAGATCCGTGGGATTTTTGGCAGAGGAAGCGTTTGCATTTAAAATTTTCTAATCCAAAGTAAATGTGGAGGTTAGCAGAGAAGCAAAACATAGCCAATGAAAATCCGCCGAACCTGGAGGGATGCGGCAATGTATTTTGTAAAAATCATTGTTTCTATCGCTTTCAAAATCAAACTTTGGGGAACTAGGTGGTTTTCGTCCCTTTTGACGACAAGACAGCAGGAAATACTTCAGGACTATATTTTTGAAAAAAGTGTAGGTGTTTTTGATTTTGAAAACGACAAAAACACGATTTTCGGTCCCGATTACACATTAGTATTTCTTTATCCAATATACTTTTCGTAAGTATAAAATACGTAAACCATACCACTTCTGCTTCTGCGGATTTTCCCATCAGCTTCGGCCGGCGGATTCCCACTTTGCTATATTGTGACGTGACCTCTACATTTACCTACTTCGGTTTCGGAAAATATCCTTCCCACCGATTCGACTTCTGCAAACTTCAGCTAAGGCAAATTCGCTTCGGTCTCTGTAAACATCGGCTCCGTCAAAATTGTCGATTTTGGAAACTTCCAATTCCTTCGCGAAACTAAACCATACAACCACACTCTGGTCTTTGGGTGACTCTGTAATGATTTTTGGGCCGCCTTCATGTTTAAATCACACAGAAAGCAACTGCAAGCCTGGGCGTGAGAAGTATGTAACTGACATCGTTGTGGATGCAATCAATACAGAAATTTTGATTTTCATTGACTACTAAAATTGAATTCGACAGTGGTACTTCTTCATCTAAGTAGCTTTCTCAACAATTATTGGAGCCTACATACAGCCCCGGAATACTTCAAAAACAGTTTTGATATTTCGTTTGGTTATCATATTTTGTACTGACATTAAATATAAATGCCTTCTATTTGATAATTTTTTTAAGAGCAAGTTAATTATACTGTTTATGCACCTATCAGAGCAAAATACAAAGGTAAAATATTGGGGAGTACGAGTTGGGGTAGAGAAAAAACTTAGAAAATAATTAGTCGGTGCTACTTTCTAATGAAAACTACAATGCTGCCTATATGAATACGTATGACTTGACTGATGATATTGATGAATCTAAGATGACGGTTTAAGGCTATGATTATAGATTATAGTGCTATAGCAAGGACTATAGAAGTGTATTTATAGGAGGTTCGATCAAAGACAGTATTTTTTATTAACTAATGGTGAAGTGACGTCATGAAAAGTCAAAATGTCCAATTTAGAATGCCTGTCTCAGGGATTTTCCGTCGTTTTATGTTCATAGGATGTCGTCAAAACGCCACGCTCTGAAAATGAACATGTTTTTCTTATTTATTTTAAATCTGCCTATAAATATACTTCTATTATAGTCCTTGATAGTAACGTGTAGGTAAGTATTTAAAGTTTAGGCCAAGGAGCTTGGACTGCTTGTCTGGGGTTGACTTGGTTTTCTCTCCCCCCTGGCATCAGGAGAGGGGTGGGGGCGAAAAGCAAGGCAGGCAACCCCAGACACACGGTCCATGCCCCTTGGTTAAGATTATAACCTGGGACAGACAAGCAGTGTGAAAATAAAGAATAGTAACGGAATGAGTGCAAGGAATACAGATATCTGCATTTTATTTTAATTTACGTCACCTTGTAACAATATAGCATTCTAAATGAATACAGTACAGTACATTCGCACAAATCAGGAATGCAATTAATCAAATAAATTCACTTGTTCACCTGAAACTCTATGTACAAATTGTGTTCTACTTTATACATACCTACAACTATACTCTTCCCAACAACAGCCACAAAAGTAGTACATATAATAATATAAGCCTTAGTGAGAGAGAGAAGAGCTTTCTTTGCAGTTCCTCCCTCCCTCAGCTCCACCTTCCATTTCCCAGACTCTCACAAATCAAACGACACAAAATACTTCAGACTACAAACACAAAAACAATGCCAACATACAATTAGCCAGAGATTGCTCATCAATGCCCTCCTTCCTAACTATCCTGATAAGTAAAGTTGCAAAATCCTCAAGTAGTAGGTGCCTACATTAAATCAATCTAAGAAGTCCCATGTACACCAAAGTAAAAGATTTAGCTACTCTCTACTACAGAAATATTATTTCACCCATTTTAACACGAGTTTATTACAATTAGTTTGTTAGTTAATCATTGTACGCCCCTATTAATATGTTTACGTTTGCTGGCACACACTCCAAAGAGTTATGCTCCACTTCTGCCACAACAATCATTTTATTATCATTTCACTGAGTCCTTGTGGCTTCCGTCCTTTTTGTTAGATGTTCCTTTTTTGTTTTAATGTCGCTAAGTGAATGTTATGTTTGTTACGTTGTGTGTGTAATGATCATTTATTGATTTGTCATCTTTGTGGGTTCTTCTATTTGCAAGTTCATAGTTTCAAATTTAAAAAAACAGAATTGACTTTTTATGTCATGCAGGTTGGCAGGAGCATCATAGACAGATTACATTTATTTGCATCCCTAACTAACCATGAGACATCATAACAGTCGTATGTAAATGTACCTTTGTATTTTCTATTCGTACAGAGGTTGATTTAGTTTTTAGCAAATTACTTCACAGTAAGTGGATCTTATTTCCAAAAAAACTTGGTCTCCTCTTACTCATTACTCCATTACAATTTTACATTAGACTTTACATTCCCAGACTTAGAATTTCAAAGGTCATTCAAAAATTAGTTGTTTTCTACAAAGATAAGACATTCCATAGCCTAGCCTAATTTTATTCGCCGATATTATCTGAATAACCTATAAACACTTACATAATGTAATACTCGTAATACTTGATTCTTGCTGTTGCAAAGCTGTTAGCTTGTACTTGTGATCCAACTCACAATTTTAGTAACGCGTAAAATTCATGTTGCCAATCCCTAGCGGGTTCTGCCATTTCATTTTACTCATTATAGTTTAATTAGTCACAAATCCAATCTAAAACTTGCACAGTTTACATCTCTAAAGAATAATTAAATTTTATATTTACTGTCAACATTTTATGTAAGCGAAGGTACTAGAAGTCTAACTTACCCTTACACAAGTTACACACCTACAGTTAGTAATTACTTATTAGTCGAAAGTGAAAATCAGTTGGACAACAAGAAGAATATATCTGTAGAACATTTGTGGTTTTGGATATTGATTAGGGGGTTCTTTCAATTGCTATGTCAAGTCAATCTTAAATAAATGAGTGTCTTCTCTATGTATTTGTATGAAACTAGCTACATAGTATTGTAGCTACTTACAATTAGTTTATAATTTTATTTTAGCATTAAAGTATACTGTTAAGACAAGTAGAATATAGTTTAGTAACAGAAACCATTCAGGTGGTTAGGTTACATTGAGTTATTTAGTCCTACTACGACAAACTTTACTTGGTTCTTACTAAACTTATTCATTTTAGTTAGTAAACAATTACTAGCGTGTTCTAGACACTAATTTATTTGCAAGAATTAATTTGTACCAACTATTGTATTTAATGAATTAGTACTATAAGTCATATTAGTAGCAACTAATTTCATCGTATAATTTATCGCATTTAGTAATTATTTTTACATCAAATCTTTACTTTGCAAATGCACTCTCTGTACTCTGTGCCAAACCATAAAATGATTCGTGTGAGGATTACCCAGTGTAACTTTTGACAGGGGTAGTTTAACAAAATCACGATGTGTTTTGTCCAAGACATATCATCGTATAAAGGTTAAAAACGGGCAACTGATAAACAATTCCCTTCGTCACTCACACAAGAGTAGGAAGAATATTCTCAATTCACGCAATTCACTACAACTACACCCTTTCATACTTTCTCATTAAAAATAGTACCTAAGTAATTAATTACTAATTATTACATTTTGGTTATAGTTACAAATGAAAAAGTATTTACGAACGAGATTAAGTTTTCCTCTTTTCTACAGATAACAATTTCAAGTTTCAATGTACTTCTTGGTTATGTTCTTTGTAATTGTAAACCACTAACTGACTGCAACATAATGCTGTCTGTTCTTGTTGTACTCTACATTCTACATTTATAACCTGATATGATACATCAATAGCCTAACCAATTGTGTTTTAATTTAACAGACTGAAACAATGGACAGACGCAATGTTAGCAACAATTCGCTATCGAAAAGTCATAAAGAAACCAGACAGACTTTCTGACATCTAATAAAAGACAAGGAACTGAGCTCTGAACTTAAAATAACAAATCAAAGATGATATTCGTCGTGAGTGTTAATAACTGTTATATAAGAAAATATATTTACATTGCTCCTGCCGCATTTGACCAGTTTTGATTCAGTATAAGAACTCAGTTTATATTCACATTCAAACTTAGTATTATCAACTTAATATTTGACAAAATTCAAACTCTAAATGCACCACCAGGTCACAAAAACATTAATCCTTTGAATCCAACCCAATTACATGTAATCAACATCTGTAAACTTCTAAGCGCATCATTACAAGTGCAGTACAAGTTTAAAGTACAATGACTGATTGATTACGTATAAATAATAGATTTACCTGTACTTCAGTAAAGAAGCAATTCTATGACCGAGCATCAATGTTCAATCGTGTGCATTTTGGTTTTTCATATTGCAACCCTATTTCCCTTATAGACTATTGTCAACTAAACCATAAATCAATGGCATTAAAAGTCTAGCATCATATCAGAAAGGACGTAGCCAGTAATTCTGTTTAGGAGGAAAATGAAATGCGTAAGAGCTCAAAAATAATTTTAAAATTGACAATGATGACAATGCAGTGAAATATGCAATATCATCAATTAGGTACGTTCCGATTTCCGTACAGAACTAAACAAAAAACTATCCTCAAAAATCATCACCAGAGATCAGTGTTACCAACTATACATTACACTATATCGTTTAGTTTGGTAATAAAAATTCTTGGCGTAAAAAATCGTAAAATGCATTGGTAGTAACAGTAAAATGATGATGTTATCATATTGAAAGATACTCTTGAGGAATATGTGACTGTTCAAAGTTGAGACACAAATATCGCGTAAAATTCTGATTTTATATTACAATTAGGTGCAAATAATGATGCCCAGAATTAGAAAATATTTGTGAAATCTCTTGTTAGTTATACCATTAAGTTGGTGATTATAGTTAGAACAGAAATTGAAGGCTATAATATCAAGTACTTAAGTTATACAATCATTTCAACTTTGGTTAAACTGTTAAGACTGTTAACAATAATAATAATATTACTTCCTACATTAGTTTGACTATTGCACTACTGACAGTACTGACAGTGTATTTTTAAAGGATATAATTCTAGTGATTATCTGCTAATAATTGCAACTGTTCAGTAGTTAAAAATCACCTTTAGTTTGGTTATCTAGAAAACTTGTAATGAAAACTGCTAATTAAAATGTGATTCCTTATACAATGTTAGTGGTTAAAGTCTTTATTGAATTTTTGTCCAAGACTAAAATTATCGCTATTTGAAAATGATCGAGAGCGTTATATTATGCTAGAAATCAAATGAAATAAAGGGCTACAGATCCATAACTAATGACAGTTCACCTACGACAAATGTACAATGTACAATACATTTATTATGCAAATGCAGCATTACCAACCAATTACCTATACGTAATATTTTAGCACAATAAGAAGTATCGTGAGTCTATAATGCTAAATTAGTTGACGTTAGCGGCTAAAAATGTTAAGGTATTAATAATAGTTGTCATTTTAATGTATACTAACATCTTTAATCTTAGGTATACATCGACAAGTGTGCAGTTTGATAATAGTCTGAACTAATAGTACTTACTAAATCGGTTTAGTTTAGCACACCCTTAAACTTTCTTACAAAAAGAACGGCGGATGACATGACATGAATGCAGATTTATCATGAATGAAAGATAGGCAGTAAACCTAGCATTTTTAACAATTACATTACATTATAAAACACAGCTCAAAATTCAATCACGTCATATTTAATGCCAACTTTAATAACTGAAATAATATAATAATCTTCTACATGATATAATATAATGCTCTGAAACAATGTCATTTTGATTTTGAGAAAATCAAATTGATCAAATAATTTGCAAAATTCCTATTTTGTGTCTATACATTACAATCTTTTAGGCAAATTCATGATCATTTGCACTTTAACTATTAAAATGAAAATCCAGATCAATTTGTCCCCCTTCTAATTAATATTAATTACCTTCCATGATACAATTGTTTTCTTTCGTGAGAGCAGGCTCACTAATCTTCCTACCTTTTTAAAATTAAATTCCAAATACCATTTACGCATACTAACTAATTATACGACTAATTTAAACATAATATAATGCCAATCAAGTGTAAAAGCTAGCTACAAAGATACAAATTTTTGGCTTAATAAACATTAAATAAACATCTATAGTATTTCGACTAATTTAAAGAGTATATAGATAAAGTTACTACTAATGTAGGATATAATATATTTACATGATCTACTAATTTTAAGACTCCCCCCTGTGTCTGTGTATACATTATTTTACATGCTCGAAGTCACATTTAAGAAATTGCTACAGAGCGAGCATGCATGGAAAGAACAAATGTTTCACAGAAATCTTAGAAGGCTGGTCACTGAAACGGTCATCATAATATTAGAGGACACACAAGTTGTAAGTAAAGCATCCGTCCCTTGCATGCCTAGACGCTGGTAGATTGAAAAGTTATTTTGATATTTAGTCAAGAGTTGCTACTCTGCACTACAATAAAACAAGTATAGTCATAGTACTTCTATCAATAATGGTACACTGTGGAACGGAGTAAGAGTAGATGATTACATTTAGGGTCATACATAGTTTACGACAATGCAATACAGTCTAATTTTCAAAAAACCCTTACCCAAATGTAAAATCAAAAGCCTAGCAAGAAATAACAGAATAGTCCACTTCGGCTTGTCTTAGTCTAGATTGTACAAAATTCTCATTCCACCACTCATCCCTGTCAAAAATCTTTAATCCTTCGTTCAAATTCAAAACTCAATTCGACTGTATTTTGTATTTAACTTAATTATCTGTATTCACCTATTTTACAATAGGCATGGATAATGTAATATAATTATAGTACAGTAGATTTTTGCTTATCTTAATTTGATTTTTTTGATTTTCGATTTTCTTCAAAATCAATGGATTATTCTTTCTTCGGCTCTGATGCCGCTGTGACCGAGGCGGTAGAAACATTAGCAATGGCGGGTTCACTTGGTGTAGAAGCTGCAGCAGCAGAAGGGGCAACAGGAGAAGCAGTTGTGATTTTAACTTCCGTACCCCCGCCACCAGAACTAGGGACTTTTTTTTCAGGCGTCGACGTGGGGGTAGAGACAGTGACAGCAGGTGCCGTTGGCTTTGTTGGGGTTACTGGAGTAGGAGTGGGTGCTGGGACAGCAGCAGGTTGTGGTGGTTTCGCTGCCTCTTCTTTCTTTTCTTCCCCATTCTTGGGCTTGGATGGAGAGGAGGCGGGGAGGGTTGGCTCCTTCTCCTTCTCCGGAGTACTCACCACCTTCTCCGCCACTTTCTTCTCCTTCTCCTCCTCCTTCTTCTCGGGAATTTTATCAATTGTCGTCTTGGCCTTTGATTCTTCCGCCTACATTTCAAACCACATCATTATTACAATTAATTACGTAGGTACATGTACAGTAGCAGCTTCACTATGTTTTCATATGGAAATACAATTAAATACATTCTAGAATAGCACACCAAAAACCAATTGCTACTGAAATAATTATTTCAATTTTTGTTCGATACTCTTAGTACTGCTACTCATATTGACAATGAAAGCAGGTGGAAATATCGCGTTCCCTTTTCTCCTTTCCACTTAAAATGGGAGACTAAACAAGACTTTCAGTAAGTCTTGCCAGACTCACAAGGAGGATCATTATAAATGTCAATCAATCATAATAATGATATTATTAACGTACATTATTACAAGTTCCCTTGCCGTTGAGGTTGACACTTTGAGTAATCTAACACCAATAAAATAAGTTTTTTAATACTTAATGCGAATTCAATGGACAATTTGCTATTGCTTGATTTTGAAGCGTCTTTTGAAAAAGTGCCTTGCAACATAATTTAATTCAACTGTGCCATTTATTGCGCGTTACATCACAAGTCTTCCAAAATTACGTTCCTTCAATTAAATGCATTTTTACGATTATGAAAGTTTTAGGCACGAACTTTGCACAGGATTAGGTGATCACAGTATCAAGTAATTCTGTGGTTTTAATAATGAAATGACTACATTTATTATGACAAAAACAATAAAACCATACGAAACATAAAAAAAGCATAACTAAAATCTAGTAAATTAAAAATATTACAATACTGCGTTGCATACCACGAAATATCTCAACAATTTGGAACATTTAAACTAATAAACGTTTACTTTTTTGACAAATATTTTCTGCTTGTATGCGTCTTACAAATTGAATGAAATTCGTGAGCAAGTAGGTCGTAGGGTAGATTCAAAAAAGGCAATTTGTTTAACATTTAACCTCAAAGGTTATCAGTTAAGCATATTTCGAATATTAATAAAAGATTCAATTTTTTTTGAAAATGACACGTAATTTAGTACTGTAAATGTCAAACTAGTGGTAGAAAACATGGTAAAACTAGCAAATATTATTATTACCTTTTTCTCGGGCACAGTACTATCATTCTTTTTCTCTTCCTTTTTAACTGGAGACTTTTCTTCTGGCTTACTTTCGCTCACTTCTGCATTGGATTTTTCAGCTTTTGACTTGGATTCATTAGTACCATCCACCTCCATTTTTTCTGGTTCTTCGTTAACATTAGCTGAAGTCTCACTCTCTTCTTTCTCCGCATCATTGTCATTTACTTCGTCGCTGACATTATTTTCAGCTTCTATATCAGCCTTTTTCGGTCGTCCACGACCACGGCCACGACCTGGTGCTGGTGTAGTAGGTTTCTTTGCTTTCTCTACTGAGTTAGCATTAGAATTTGCGGATGACCCAGAACGCCGCTCGCGTTTAACTGGAGGTGGGGTAATTGGTGGTGGTGGTGCGCCTCTCATTGACGATCTTGTTCTCCGTCTTCCTTCCATTTCTGGGCCTTCATCTTTGTGCCCCATTTCCTTCGAAATTAAAAAATACATTAGATCTGTTTTACTTTTGTTTTCGACTAATTTTTTGACGATAATGTTTGTTCCATTTTTAATTGATTACTTTTAACAGCGCTTCTCCTTCTTGGACATCCTTCATAATTCGGGAAATCTTCGGTCGACCTGCACTAGAACGACGTCCTTTATTTGTTGAATTTTCCGCTGATTCGCCGGCTCCGTCCTGAAATTCAGAGATTGATTATACGAAAGCTGATTGGAACCACGATCCACATAGGTAGATCTTCAAGTAGAAAATTACCACTTTCCACCAAAAATACATATACATAGAAAAACACTCAATTAGAAAAGTTGAATGTTAAATATTACGTCATTAATATCAATGCTTTTACTGAACTATTCCTAAAACTTCTTAGTATCAAAGAATGACGAGGAATGGGGCCAGCCACAAAGTATTGTGATGAATTAAACAAAACAAAATGAATGCTTAATGGTTTAAGTACTAATATCTGGAGGAGTCTGGAGGCAACAAGGTCACTATTACGGAATTACTTCATACTTAAGTGACCGATGCTGCTTACCATTTTCTTCACACTGTTGACTGTTGGAAACAGAATTTTAACTCTGCTAGGTGTTACGAGTAGATTTGTGCGAATAATCAAAACACCTGATATTCACCACAAATTAATTTAATATCTTTGTAAAAGTGAGATAATAATAATAACCATTTTGTTTACAACAAAAAATACAACTCAACAGCTTTATTTCATGTGGTTAAATTGGGACGACATGGCGGGAATGGTCCACCTGATAACCATGAACTTGAATAAAATAGAAAAGACGCGAACGATCGCAATTAAATTGGAGATGACAACCAAGAACTAATAACCAAATATTGTATTGGATTCGGGTTCACATTCGTAAGGAAAATCTCATAGGTAAACAGAGAGGGAACGGCTTTCCATTCATGCGCCATGATGCTCATTTGCATTACTTTATTTTTCTTGAAAAATTATTTCCCTTTCAAAAAGGGTTAATGGCCATTGATTCTCGACGAGTTCGATTACTGGACACTTGTAGTATTTAATAAAATTGTTAAACACACCACTAAGTTATGACTTACTGTATAAACACTCGGCAAAAATTGCACTCAAAATGCTGCTTTAGATAGGGAATACTATGGCCGACCCCCAATCAAATACAAACCGATGGAAAATCAAATAAATAAACTAAAATTGTACAGCTTATTGTATGTATATCAAATTGATAATTATTTTTTACCTGTGACACTGGTTCCACAGACTTGTCCGAATTTGTTTCCACTTTTGTATCCGACATTATGAATAGTTTTTCGGTGGAAAACGACGAACTTTAACCGAGCAGAATTTTCACAACTCTTTCCCTAGCGGCTTTAATGTGGGTTGATGTTGGCTTCTTCTCCCATTAATAGCGCTAAATTTGAACATTCTCTGGACGGCGGCAATACGCATAGCATCTTTACCAATAATACTGTCACCGCAAAAACTAAACTACGCTTATCCTACGGATACTCCCATATAGATGAGCACACACTCACACAACTGTAGAGCACGGCAAAAGAGGCTAGAGCTAGATAGACTTTTATTGAAATCATCAGAATTGAACTGAATGAAACCAATTTTTTATTACTGAAGTATTTACCTCAGCTCAATTCGGAACACCGCTGCAACTATAATGGGGACTTTAGATTATAACAATCCCCCTTCATTCATTTTTATTTTCATTCATTATCATTTTTATTAAGTAGCGGTAGCTACTTTATAGGAATGCCGTGTCTGTCTGTCCGTCTGTCCGTCTGTCCGTCTGTCCATCTGTCCGTCTGTCCGTCTGAAAACACGATAACTCACGAACGGTTTGAGATACATCACTCAAATTTTGCAAATGTGT
>JAAAYG020037996.1:0-11925 GCA_009936455.2 Tomocerus minor
TTATGATTCATTTTTCAGAAAAACTGGGTTTCCTTCGGATTTAGTTACACGTCAGAAGAGGACGATATTAACAATCGAAACGGAGTTATGTTCTTCATGGTTACAATAGGAATGGTGGTTACATCGTTCTACCTGGCTTATTTCCCTGATTATAGATTGAGGAATTGGAGTCAACGGGAAGCTTTCATCGAACTTGCTAGACGTGAAGCTCTGGGCTTACCGCAGATTGACCGTAACCTTATCCCGCCAGAGAAATTCAACCTTCCATCTGAAGAAGAACTGGAAGACTTTGAAATAATCATTTAAAAACCGTGAGGAGATGCTTTAGCATTCATACAGATAGACGGGACTTAAAATAATCACAGACAACAGTCAGGTTTGGTATATATGATCGGTTATAAATATGTATATATCTTCGTCAAAACTGTAACATAATAGTAGTAGTGAAAGCAGGCAGTGAGACTTGTTTTACAGCACACTGGCGATAATTGTCTTTAATGAGTGCTCTGCGTAACTTGGAATATTGAATGTACTATACTGCTTGTTTAAATAAACTCCAATCGTTACTTCTAAAACGACAATACTTTCACCCTTATTCTTTTTTCATAAAATACTATGAAACTTAAGTTTACTTATTCAATATACTCATCTTCTACTCCAAGTTAATTTCTAATTAAACTTCAACCGATCGTTTCAATTAATCTTCCATTTCACCTGTGAGTAGGTAAATAATTGAAGTAAAAGTTTGGTAAAACATAATAAAAAGTTTCTAATGAAAAATGGAAAGAAGAAAAAACTATCATGTACTTTCTTGAACTACCTACTACATTATAGTGTAGTGTACGTGATGCCAACTAACACATTAAATATCTTGATGTATTATGAAACAAAGGTAAAAGTGAATGAGCTACAGCTTTCTCTTTCTTTATGCTAACTTCATACTTAACTTTTACTTCGTGAAAGTACAGATGCAAGCACGGCGAAAGTTTCGTATGGAGTTTGCAGAATAAAAAAGAGAAATCTATGTCCCCAATTGGCTGACATGACACATTATATGGCACATAGTTTAGTTAAAAATATGAGTGAACATCTTCAGTGAACAGTGGTATAATACAACTCTGTATACTGTTCGTTCGTTTATACTTCACAACAGAGTACAAGCATGCGATGAAAAAGTTATCTATACAGATCAATTCAATTACTATATTAATTAATCAATTATTTTCCCCTCATTCTGGCCATTCTGTGGAATGGGCATTCTTCAATGCATTCATTCTTTGTTTTCCGGCCGTAGCTAAAGTGCGGTATATGATTCGGAAAAAGCATAGAGATCTCATTATTCTCCTGATCCAGATCGTCGCGTCAATGTCCCTTCTTAGCTCACTTGCCCTTTACGGACCACGGCCACACGAATATAGATATTATATGAAGATGCCCCAAAAAACCTATGCGATTGGCGATAACGGATTTAATAATGCCCAGAAGAAATAACGGGACGAGCACATGTATTGTGTATTGCTATATGTCGTGTGTAGAGCAACATGTATCGATTTCTCCCAGTGCAGAACTTTTCTAATTGGATACGTGAAGGATTCAATCATTTGGAGGTGGTTTCAATATTCTCCTACAATATTCTACCTGGAAAAATTTATTTGAACCATCTGATATTCATCTCTGTCTGTCATCTGCAAAATAAATGTTTAGTCAGCATCAGCATTGCAACATTTGCATCAATCAGCAGGTGCATGACTCATCATTCTCCTCATTATTATCAATGATAATAATATTATATTTATATTAATACGTATCCACTGCAATCGTCAATATTTCACCACTACAGCAGCAAATGGTGAGCAATTCTCTTTTTTCAATGTGATATCCAATACATCACTATTTACAGAAAATAAAATAAATAAATAATATTTAGTATATTAGTTTTGCCAATTATTGATACATAGGTAGTTATGTTAAACTCAAAGGAAATATAATTTGATGTTGATGGTACAATGAGAATGAAAAATGTCATGTAAGCAACTATTTCAGTTTTTAAGCATTTTGAGAACATTTCATGATAATATATATCTTTATTAATAACTTCAAAACGAAGTTTCCTACAAGAAGCAAATAAGTCGAATTTTGAAAGTATACGTAAATTAAATGTTTGATTCTTACAATTGCTTTTGTTTTACTTGACTTTGAAAATAATTTATGTAAATCAATTTCAAACTGTGCTCTTCAGTGTTGAACTATATAATTTTTAACTTTCGTATGAATTTTGGAAAAGATTTGATTGTATTTTCTTGGCTTTGTACTATATTTTAGCATACATACTCCGTTTGTAACATAAATGGAGTATATATCTATGGAATATGTGGAATGTGGAATATTTATTGATTGATATTGAATTGATGTGTATCAGATAATCAGATAGAGTGAGAAACCGGAAGCAGCACAACGCTAAAGCTGGAGGCACAGCCGACCGAATACGGGTAGTTTACTGGCATATGCAATTTCCGACCAGATCAGAAAGAGACCATTGTTAAGGGCATATTGCATTTCGCATTCACAGAATTCACAATTCAAGACTTGTCAAGTAAAATCTCAGTCGCAGTCCGTTCCGCTTACTTGAGTACCTCAGTACCTGCGTCCTGTGTCGTGCCTGTTTAAGACATACATGGAGAATTCCATATCGTATTCTTTGTCCAAGCCCTTACTGACAACTTCGTTAATCGTTACTGAACCAAATCGACTTTAAAATCTCTGTAAGATATCCAATATCTGACAACGATACTCTGACTTCGAAATTTTACACTCAAGGCAAGTATTATGTAATAACTTTATTTTGACTGGGTGGGCGTGGGTAATCCAGTTTTGTTGAGTTGAACGTAGTTTATGACGCTGTATATATATGCATCGTAAAATAGTTTATAGAAGCCCTGACTGGCTGATACAATCATATGGCAGTCATAATTTCGGAAACCTTTTTAAAAATGTCTGCCGTACAATGTAAAATGATATCTAATGATCGTAAAATTAGCTCAGTCAGAGGCTGAACTATTTTAAATGTATGCGAACTTTTTACGATTTTAAAGTATATAAAATAATAATTCACTATATAATTCCACGCCACAAGATGCAGCATGGATATCCACATTTTGAACTTAGTGTTTCAGCAAATTATTAGTATGGTTTTAATTGTAATGTAATGCATTGATTCATTTATTGTAGGTTAACTACAGCATTAGAAATCTGTGCATCATGACACTGAAGTCTGCTGGTCCGAATTTAACTGCCGAAGAGCGGGTTAGTACCTATTTGGATATATTATGGCATTTGACCTTATTAAACGAATGATTAATTGATGTGAACAGAATATATTGTCAGGTATAAATAAATTTCTCTGTATTGTTTAGGTGAGATTAATATCGGAAAGTGCTTCAGGGGTAAATATTAACCCCCAAATCAAGGCTGCAATTTACGTAAAGACGGGGAAAGAGATGCTACGAACAGCGGCTAATTATGAAGAGGATGGATCTATAGATAATGCATATCTTTTATATACTCGCTTTCTCACGTAAGACACCATTTTACGACAGATAAACGCGCTACGTACTTACCGCATACTAATAATGTTTCAGCTTAGCAGTTACCACTCTATACAATAAACGATATGCAATCGATTAACTCCAGTTTTACTAGTAAATAGTAAGGAATAGTGAACATACTTGGTAGTAATCCCCAACCCCCTCCAACGAAATATAAGAAATGGTTGACTGTCCATTGTAATTTGTACTACTGCTAGGTATACCTTGAAAGACACTTTCAGCATTCTTAGTTTCCCTCTCTACTGTCTCAACCCGACCTCTCGATTTCAATTTTTATTATATTTTAAGACTAGGAATTGTGAATTATGATAGTGTAACAATGAAGGAATCACATTGCTGGTTTTCATTGTCAGAATCATCACAATAAAAATGTGGTATTTAGAATAGTATGGAAATCTGGAGCGAATGAAATCATGAACAGTTGGTAAGAAAAGAATATTAGAAATTGAACACAGGAGTATTGATGAATAGTAAACGTATAAATGTAAACCCTAAAAATATTCATAAAGGTATATCGTAAGATTAAGATGCTGTATTGACTAGGTTAAGAAATGGAAAACACTTAGACTTAGATATAGTAATCTGAGAATTGCATTTGCAATTGAACTCTTTTATAATAAACTTCCTTTTAGGCATAGTACATTACTTACACTGTAATGCTATGACTTATGTCTTGTGGTGTAATCTATCAAGTCTATAATATTTAATAATATATGTATGTTAAAACCCCTTTGGTAATAGTATCGTAAGTCAAAAGTTAATGAGGATAACCTTTAGTAGTACCTTTATAACAAAAGTAAAATTTGTATTACAGGTTATTTGTGCAAAAGTTCCGTACACATCCAGGTTACAAGGATGTGCCGCAGCCTGAAAGGAAGTTAATGACCAGTTACTGTATTAAAGCTATGGCCCAAGCCGAGGCACTGAAGAAATTACTTATTCAGAAATATAAAAAAGAGCATGAAGCATATTTACGTGAAATAGAATTTATGAACCAACGAGCGGCGAGAGAAGAAAAGGAGAAACCATCAAGAGATAATAATTTGGGCAAAAGTAAAAATGAAGGTGGAAATTATAGCTTTGATGATTATGGAGCTAGTGGGTACAGTTCGCCTATCAAATCTTCTGGAACGAGCAGTTCTGGTAGAAGTTCTTTGCCAGGAAGCGCATCCAAAAGCGACCGTTTTCCTTCAGCTCCTTCTGCGCCACCTTTGTCTGTAAACCCTGGAGATTATATGGACGATGATCAATGGGTCAAAGTATGTTTCATCAGGATTTTATAAAGCTTTCTTTTAATATTACTAGTGTTAATTTCTATACATAAATAACATTTAATAATATTTGATCATTTCTAATGTTAATTGTTACAGTTCAATGACGGAGCATCGGTTCCACTTCCGCAGTTTGACAGAAACACGAAGCCTAGTCGCTTACTCTCCCCCATAGGTAGTGGTCTGCGTCAAGTCATTATACCTGGTGATTTAGTGTCGAAATTTTTGAAGTTGGCCGAAAGTAACAACAAAATAAATGTTGAAACCTGTGGAAACTTAACTGGAAGAATTGTAAGCGCGTTATTGTCAATGATTTTTACTTGTCCTCAAACACATGTAATGTCAAGAATTAATGCTTGAACTTTTAACTTTCAGTTAAAAGAGAAGTTTGTCATTACTCACCTGATAATACCAAAACAGAGGGGCACCTCCGATTCTTGCACTACCGAACATGAAGAAGAACTTATACTAATTCAAGACAAGGTTAGTCATAGTGTTCCTGCTATTGCTGAAAAATTCTAGTTACGTTTTACAGTGTTTGTACATTGTCCCTAGCTCGAAAGTCAGGCTTCATCATTTACTAAATGGCTTTAGATTAAATTGAACCATATTTAATTATCTCAGTCCCATTTTCCCTATTTCAATCAATCATCATTCGAGTATAACTTAAAAATATCTTCTTTTATTCAAATATTAATGATATTATGCCATTTCATCTGTTTACAAATCAGGTTTACTTTAATTACAGCTGAAGCTCCTGACAATTGGATGGATACATACGCATCCTTCACAAACAGCATTTTTGTCATCTGTAGATTTGCATACTCATTTCTCCTATCAAACCATGTTACCAGAGTCTATTGCAATTGTTTGTGCACCTAGTTATAATGAGTAAGATCAAAAATAATTATTAATATTAACATTATAAATATGTCCTTTGCGCAAAAATTAAAAAAATGTGTAATTCGGAAAAATTAGGGTCGGAACATTTACTTTGACTCCGTCCGTGGGTATGGATCTTATCTCAAATTGTCACGAGGAAGGCTTTCATCCTCATCCAGTAACGAAGGTACGTGTACACTCGTAATTTACGTCGGACTGTCATTTTTATCCCGATTTTTTCTAACATCAATTTGCATATTTTATATTTTGTTTTGTAGGTTCCTTTGTTCCAAGAGGCCAACCACACAATGGTCGACCAAACACGACGAGTGGAAGTTCATGATATTCGATTCAAAAATGATGTAAATTCCATTTTTACTTCTGGTACGTAAAACGAGAAACTTCTTCAGGGACTAAACATAGAGAGGAAACTTCATAGAGTAAATTGCCGAATAACACATCTGAGGCTGACAGCTACGTCAAAAATAGTGTTTAATTTCTATTTCGCACTCCAAATAATTATACAGTCAGCCCCCTAACAAATCATTCCTATCGCTTATTATATGCATCTAGAGAAATATTATAGTTAAAGCTAATCATGTATGCCACAATTTGTGCTAATCTTAATAAATTGCAGTTATAGCATCCGCGAAACCTAAATGAGTAGTAGGATTGTAGACTATATTATGTAGACTGTTTGGGGTATTACCTCTAAAGCTACGAAGGATTGTTTATTCCTAGTTGGTTTCTGTATTACAGAATGTAGAATTATAATAAGTTGATTTACTGAGCTAGCAATTAAGTTTATATTATCATGATCTCAATTTAGTAACCTATCTACCATCAACCGCTTTGTTCAATTAGTATTTAAAGTATGAATAACTGCAATAATATCGTTTACTGAGTAATTATAAGTCCAGAGCACGAGACCACTTAACTACTGAGCAATGATGTAAATAATGTGTACGTTAGACAAATATTCCCTTCCCAAGAAGATTTTTTATTGATATATTTAATACCAAAATGTTTAACCTACTAATTGTGATGTAATTATATAGTTAGCAATCTACTGATTATTGGGATTGTGATATCTATACTTAAAACCAACTTTCTTTCTATGAATTGGAAGTTATTATTATAATAATATAGCTAAAATATTGGTATACTGTATGTTCTTTTCCAGTAGTCTTTGACGCAAACATTAATAACAATAACGTGTTTAGTGTATAACTGTTTTAAATAATTTTCCTTTACAACGATGTTTCGAATGCGTGAGCTCAATTTTTCCACACAACTTCATTTATTGCTATTACTATAATATTGTTTTAATATTTTAGTATTAATTGTAGTCACATGAATATAAGCAGAATCCAACTATATGTGCTGGGGTCCACAGTTTTCTGAACTTTCACGAAGTATCTGTGACGCGTTGAAAAACAACTTAAATAAGTGCATGGAAAATATTCTGTTCCATTAGATCTGGCTTGAATTACAGTCTCAATTTTGCAATACGGAGTAATACGCATCGGCATTACTTAAAAAGGAACTGCTATAACGGGAAATGATATTTTGTCTATTTAAAAATTCACCATTATTGTATTCATCTTGCCTACATATTATTTAGTAATGCAGCAGCAGTTTTATTGTTTTATCATTCTTTTGTATATTATATAAAGTTAAAGATATAAGAAGTTAAAGCTGAAATTGGTGTACCTACCACTACCATTATACACTACCATACACTCACTCATGATACGATTTGCATTGTATGTACCTTATGGCCTTACCAAAAAACCTGTTTTTTAGTGTTTTAGAAAAAACCCTTCATGCACATAGCAGTTTAGCAATGCATGTGGCATGTACGAATGTTGAGTATATTGTGAACTATGTAATAACATCTAAAATGTTATTTTGTTGTATAATATTATTGTAAACGTGTATCACATCTAAATATTTTTATTGTTACATGATTTATGTCAGGTATATATTAAATGTAATATGACAGCAAACGTGACCCAAAAGTGGTGTTGCATCTTCACTGAATCTCTAGTCTTGTATAACGACGTAAAAAATAAGAAATTATCTATCTGTTACTAACGTATATATACTAAATGTAAATAACTCTATATATGATATATTCAAAGGAATTTTAAACTGAAAAAGAATTGAGGAATACATGAATGTGCGTGTGATGAACTAAACTAAAAATTGGTCCGCTTGTAGGATGAAAAAGTTAATTAGGTATTGAAGATGTAACAGTTTGAAAGGCAATTCCCCTGTAGTCGGTGGTCGATATCTGTCTACGTTTAAAAATGGCGTATGTATTGTAGTATTAATTTGTATTAAATTAACCAGTCTTAATGTCAATGCTTCAGTATTGTTGCATGCAAAATGATACCAAAACTAGGGAGTAGTATAACACTAGAACTAATATTTATAATGTAGACGCATGAGAGTTTATAACGTTCATGTGAATTGTTGTAAGTTGTATATATGTACCTGTACTTGTTTACATACATGTGAAACGCAGTACATATAAAACACATATATTTGATGTGGCACATTTAATAAACAGTAATTAACACAAATTAAAATGTTTTCATGTTTTAAGGCCTTACTTTTGGACATTGTACATCCACACCTCTAAAAATGCCACTAAAATGACCCACCACCCGTTGAAATACTCATTTTACCTATGCAATTTCTGCATCCACCCATGATACATGAAAAAAATAGGATCGTGTCGCATTGTATTTATATCATATCATAATAAATAGGAGCATGTGCTATAAGTTAAGAAAAAATATTCTTGCCACTAAAGTGATTGATTCTGTTAGTCCCAAAATTATATTTTATTTTTCTTGCTATAATTTCTTAAAATCTACATGATTTACATCAAAATGCTATCATTTTTGACTCAGTTTTATTACTCTATCTGTGTAAAACTTTTATTACAGGCAATATTTCAATCTTCAGCATGATTAGTATTTTTTACGCTAAGATTTTTAGTCTTCTTAGGAGAGAGTTGAAAAATTATCAACTTTGGCTTCCGATTTCGTCGTTCAGTTACATACTAATAAATGCATTATGGTTTACATTGACTATGATTCACAACAATTTTATACTTTATAACCAATGCTGCAACTCCTCCTTAAATTGATTCTGATAATTAGAAATGAAACTTTTACATTATGACGATAATTTACCAGGATATAATACAATAATTCCGTACTACTACATTAACAGATAGTCTATATAGTTAAAGGTTGAGCTTTAATTACAACGAATCAAAGAATTATTGAAGTTTTCTTTTTATAGGTAATAGATACCCGTGCTTATTTTTGTATAATAAAAGGGGATAATTAATTAATCTAATATTCATAGTTTCTTAGTCACAGAATCGCTTCTTACATTTTTTACTGCAACAACAAAATATTGGCAGGTTAACAATTGTGAGTTTCTACATGATAGAATTAAAGCTTTTGTCTGTACTTGATTACGCATTTCAGTGCTAGATATGAATTTTGTAACAGTGGTTAAGGATTGTACTTACTATGCTATAGTCTAACTGGTTCAGGTAACGGTAACATAATCATAATAAAGTAATTTTAAAAAGTCTTTTGTTTGTGCTAAACACGAGAATGCAGCATAAAAACAACCTTTCAAGTTAGATTTGGCAAATAGCTCCCAGTTTTCCAAGGACAATTATAATAGAACAAGGATCCGCAGAAATCGTTTGTAATAATGACATTTCAGTCACGCATTTCGAATACATTTTGTTAATGAGAAAACAAGGCAGATTTATTAAAACATCTAAACTGATTACCTGTAAAGATGTACTACAATTTGTCTACAATTTCATAGTCCCCTACTGGATTTCCAATATATGCTCTTTAAAAAACTGGGACAGCACTTCTGTTTTACGTGGTGGAGCGCTGGTTGTTGTACTTGAGTCGGTAGTACCAGTTCCATTGCAATTCTGCGTGTTCGAGGAATTACTCTTCATGGTGTTTTCGTTGATATCAGTTGATGTGTCACTGCAATGCGAGTTGGAAACGGTAGTCTAATATAGTGAAGCCGAAGAACATGAATGTCGTAAATAAAGGAAATGATAGATCAAAGAAAAAATAAAGAGCTATACATAATAAATCTTAAAAGTTACTTATAGTTTAGAATATTTTAAAGCTCTTACGTTCTTATCACTTATAGATTTAATTTTCTCTCGAGCTGCGTTTCTCTGCTTATTTAAAAAATCGGGAATTGCGGTCATTGCAGCCCAATTGTTCATCCATCCTGGTAGAGATAGGCCGGGATTATCGTAGTAAGTTAGACCGAACTCTACTCCAGGCTACAAACAAATCATCAAAATTAGAAATATCCATTTAAATAACTATTATCAATTCAAAGACATTTTTACGACATATAAATGTACTAATATTGTTGAATTTACATTTGTTTTGCTAACTGTGACTATATAAAATAAAAATACCTCATCCATTCCACGGACAGCTTGAATTTGCATAACGCTCCAATATTCAGTGACTCTATGAACACCTTTCTTCTCCTCCCAGTCGGGCAAAGTTATTGCTCTGACAGTACAATATTGGACGTTTCTAATTAATTTTTATATTTTAGATAATGAACAATTTATACTACCTGTACAAAAATCCACATCGTTACTAACTTGCTCATGATTATCATAGTCTTTTTTTCTTCGTCCACCAAATGCCTCCGTGCAAATAGGTAGTCGCGGTTGGAAAACATTCTCGGCCACTTCATTTCCCAATAAATGATTTCCGATTTCTCGGTTTTATCTAAGTTAACAATCTCTAATTTAAGAACAGTGTCGTCCCATTGCTTTCTGTATTCAATATCCAACTGTGTGTTGAGAAAATCTTGAGGACTAATGTCATCATAGTACCCGTATACTAACAGAACACAAACAATGTAATAAAATTGTTAATGGTTATGAAACAGGAATTAAAAATAAGAGTTCAGCTGCAACAATTAATTTTAATGAGTAATATTTCAAATATTTTAAATCGGGATACATATTCGGTATCAGTACACACCTTTGTACATGAAAAGACCAGGACGATCTGGATGGGGCTGTCGCCAAATCAGTAAATCAGGCGTCTCTACGAATGGAGTCCATTTATATCCTAAAATAATTTTAAAAAAGCTCATTACATTAACTTGACAAATTAAGTTTTAATATAACAGCAGTTTCGAATTTACGACCAATTAAAGTACCCGAAATTTTCTTATCGTATGCAGATGAAGAACTCGGGCAATGGCAATATTTGACACTTTGAAGCTTTTTGTCCACAACAAGACGGTCACTACAATCCGGACATACAACAGTTGCTGCTGTTAATTCGTGAATGAAGTCGAGGTCATTTATATGTCTACGAAACCAAAACATGTGGCAAACATTTAGCATATTCCATAAAATTCTAAAAAATGTACTCAATTAAAATAGACGAAGCTTACTCCATTAGTTCGGATTCTTCTATCATCTGCAGCGTTTCTTTTGGGTGGCACAAACTGTACATGACAAACCCTAAGAGCCATTGTCTAGAATTTGGGCGACGAATCACGAAAGAATTTGCCCATAGTTTAGAGTGAAGCTGTAGAATTCGGTAGCTACGAAATATGCGTTGAGCAAAAATTGGACTACATTCTTTTCCTAAGAAGGAACCCATGATTTTAACTCCTTGTTGAACTCGTTCTAGCTTCCGGTTAAGGTTTACTTGAAATTCACGACTGAAATTTCTTATCCACAAACTACTCATACGTAGTCGTGCCCCCATTATTAAACCTTGAATCGTTAATACTGTTGATTACGTGACGTCCGTAGTCTTTGTATTCTAAATGCTGTCCTAAAGCGGTCAAAAAATGAAATTAGTACACTTCTAATAAACTACCTACTGGAAATTGAGTATTAGTGTTATAAAGCTAATTGAGTATGTGGGTGGGCTGAGTAAAGTACCTACTGTATTATACTATCTACTCCTTTTTTTCCTCAGGTTAAATTATGTAGTGAACACATTATATTTTGCCTTGATAAGAACCCTCTGTGGCTGTGCAATGTTAATTTATAGATGTAAATGGCTAGCTAACGACACTCTCGCGACTAAAGATCGCATACGTCGGAGCCTATTTTT
>JAAAYG020038018.1:0-13626 GCA_009936455.2 Tomocerus minor
AGAGAGAGAGAGAGAGACGTTTCACATGAGAGGGATCGAATGAAATGGAACTTGGCTTATATATGCGTTGAGTTGAGTTGAACTTCTGCTTTTCGTTGATGTAGTGTGGAGGTTCATACGTAGAAATCCGAAATTCTCACTCATCCAACCTTCAGATGTATAAGAAGAGAAGAAAATGCCTATTATGTATTACTCTTTATGACTGCATTCCATTCCTTTTATGACTTTCAATTCGATTCTGTCAGATGAGTTGGAGAATGGAGAGTGAGTAAGTGAAGTTGAACGGAAAGTTCTCTGTTTCTGTCTTTCCCTCTCCCTGTCTCTCTCTCTCTAGTGGGTAGTGGGATATATAGCCAGTTGGAAAATGTGGAGAAAACTCAGCGGAAGTGGAAAGTGGGTCTAAACAAAACGGACAATGAAATTGAATTCGAGTACAAAGTAAGTGAATGAGTTTCTCTGTCTCGATGAATAGGATGAAATGAGATGAAATAATAGCAAAACTAACTGGAAATGAAGTAAAATGCGTTGACGCGCGCTCCCAACTTCACTCTCTGACGAAATAGCGTTGAGGATGACTCGATGACTGCTGGAGAGACTAAGTCACTAAAGTGCACACGAAAATGGAAAGAATGAAAATTCAAAGGAATGAATAGAACGGAGTCTAGATTGCCAATCTACTTTCTCCATTATGTACAATAGCAAAGGACTGAATTACCTACTACATCCAACTTTGTAAACATTATGGCGAAAAGCCAACTTAACTAGTGAAGACACCAGAACACAAGATCAACACCGACGAGAGAGGAGAACATAATCATCCTGAGTCCACACAGACAGACATCCTTATATAATAATATTAGATCTGTGTAGATACTTAGATACTACTCCATCCATCCAACATCCATTATATTTCTAGCTATTATCACTTCAAAGAAAATCCTTGCGTGTCCTGACACTCACATGTTCTCTGTGTCGTCGTGCATCACAACCAACCACATTTCTCCATCATCTCTTCTTTCCCACATTGTTAATTAAAAAGTGGACTCTATATCTGCGAATGTCAAACATTGCCAAAGGAATTAAGAAAGAATATACCAAGAATTTTCAAGCAACTCATGCTGAAAAACTTTCCTCGTGCGCTGAAAACAAAAGCAGAAACTTGGAATTTCCTCCTAAGAATCTCAGCTTTGTCAATAATTAAACTTTTCTCGATTCCCAGCATCCCAGCTCACATCTCAACTTCCTCTACCCATTTTCCATTCGCCTACTTTCAGCTCGTGCTGTGTACGACCACCCACTTAGCGTAAAACGAGACATAATGCAAATCTATTCATTAAATGTGCATACTTTGTAAACATTAATAGAAATATTCTTCGTCTCATCCCTTTCCTCTGCATCTTAACCTAATCTTAGCACGAGACAAAGGAAATGCAAACTTTGTACAAACTTTACTTTCACAGATATTAGACTACAATTAGAATGTGCATTCATTTACTTAAGATAATTTCACAATGAGTTGCGATTGTTTTCATGCCCGTTTCATCAGAGTACAGCAAACAATGCAATTATTTCAACATTCAAATACAAATAATAGTTTATTTTTGGTCGAGGAGAGAGAAATGAATTGCTTCATCCTTTCAAAAGTAGGCAGTAATCAATTATCTCTTGGCAAATAGTTTATTCCATGACAGAGGGAATGGAGCTGTCGCTTAAGTAAACATTGTCTAACTTTCATCTTTCCTCTATTCTCTGCATCTTTTTATGGAATGCCAAAGTAAATGACAAACAGCTCCGCACAGCATTTTTAATTAGACAGAAACTGACAATTATTAATTTCCTACAGTTTAAATCATTTTTGAATTAAAGGAAGAGACACTTTTCGTCGAGAAACTTTGTTGAAAATTGGCAAACACATTTGCAGACAGTTTTCATGCTTTATTGTAACACAAGTACTAATTGGATGTTGAAAAAGAGCCGAAAGAGCGACAAAACATTTACGCTTTCTCTTTAATAAAATACGAGCTTAAGTTGCAGCAAATATGTCGGCTCATGGATCTTCTGTCAATTAGCGCATTTGATGAAAACTAGACCTCACTGTACTAACAATAAGGAAAATTAGCTGGAAACCCATCTGGTGCAGCGGCAATGAACAACAACACTTTGATCCTTGTAGCTAATTCCATTTGTTCCGTTTGTTCTTATAGTTAGAGAGTTAGAATGCAAGGGTAACCTTGACTTAATGCAAATTCCCTTATGGCCATAAGGCATTCCGCTTTCCCCTGCATTACATTCGGCATTCTAACTTTAACGCAGATAGCAATTAGGTAGTGCATTCAGCATTTGCATTATTCAATTCCCAGACTTAACTGAATGTTGTAGGAACAATGAGAAAGTATGGACGAGTGTAAGACAAAACTAGAGCAGAATCGTTCATATAGATCCCAACCAACTCCTTTGCTCCACTACTCCTCACTACATTATGGAAGAGCAGATTAAACATCCGACTTTTCTACCTCTCTGTGCAGAAATAGAGAAAAGATGATGTAATCATAAATTCATCTAAAAACGAATAATTTCATGAGTTGTTACCATCAGTAGGCCATAATTTATGGAATTGCGCATCTGCGTCATCACAAATAAACACAGTGATGACCCCATGTAACATTTCAGCTATTTCTCAACAAGGAATTTTCATTCATGTGAAATACTACAAGATTATTCATTTGTTAGTGAGGATACCTAAGTGAAAGTGTATATATATAACCAGTGCACAGTCATAAAGGCTTCAAAGGTTTTACTTACTGCATACATTTCTAGTCCCTGAAATAGTTACTAAAAAGTATGCGATTAAACTTTGCACCGTTTTAGCATG
Organism: Tomocerus minor; assembly: GCA_009936455.2. Taxonomy (NCBI): domain Eukaryota; kingdom Metazoa; phylum Arthropoda; class Collembola; order Entomobryomorpha; family Tomoceridae; genus Tomocerus; species Tomocerus minor. The sequence goes on from JAAAYG020038018.1 coordinate 2,873, forward strand.
ACTTAATAACTACGAAGTATTACTTGATGCATACTTCATTATAATTATTTGCAGAAAGTGTTCATACTTATATATGTATTTATAAACAGTGTTTGTATGAAATTACTATGTTGTAAGTACTAGGTACTTATAAATAGAGGATCCAATTAGAACTTTGTTTTTAGAATCTGTCGAAATGTATTTTAGTCCTTTCAATTCCTTGAGCTATGCAAAGATTTAATACAATTAGATATGCTAAATAGTAAGCTTATTTGAAATTCTCAATGCATTTTATTCGTTATTCAGGATGTTCTGCGATGCGCATAAACAACTAATTGATTTTTTAGATTTTAGATATTTGCCAACTAAAGATAGATCCCTCGGTCTCTTGGTCCTTGCAAGTTCAAAGCACGAGTCATTTGCATAGAAAGATGTGCTCGGGGTATTCGATTTGCTGAACTATTCTGAGGCTTATTGCAGGCAACCTCTTGTGCATACAAATAGGGATCGCAGTCAGAGAAGAAGCACGACTTTAAGAGAAATGATGTAGACTTAAGAGAGATATCCGCTCGCACACAGTTTAACCTTGTTTATTTTTTAAAAGCAGAACATCTACCTACTTTGGCAAACGCAACTTAATAGTAGTTTCTACAGTTATAAATACTGCTGTGCTAATTCTATCATTAATTTTGCTAACAGTGCCTATCTATTGAAATACTATCGTTATGTAAAACGGTAACCTATAAATGACATTGATTTATTCTTGATCTGAAGATTGTACATAAAATGTTACAATGCAGACAGAAGTCATTTTAACTGATAGGTCTAGTAAATCTTTCATTTCGAATCTTGAATTGAATCAGAAAATCCAAGAATATTTTGCCTCAGGAGGCTAGGTAAAAAATAATAGGTGCATATTGGGAGAAGATGAAAGAAAAGTTAAGAATCAAAGAAAGCCACTCCCAATAACAAGAACTTATCTCCAGTCATTGCCCTTACACAATCAACGTAAATGTTGGCTCTCCTTTCCTTGTTTTAGCACATGTATTTATCTTTAGCATTAATTAGCCGTCTCCATTGCAAAGGATCTTCTTTCACTACTATGCCACATGAAGTACAATCATCACCACTCAAGTGAAACTGACACCTTAATTGTTGTAATCTTCCCTTTCCCAAATTACAACTTTAGTAGTGCCGAAAACTTCGTTCTGGCAAATCGCTAATCTCATCATCTTCCATCCACCTCTTTAATTCTAAGGTTCGTACGCAGCGTTGAGCCTCTGTTAATTTACTTTTGGGCGTAGAAACTTTTGTCACAGAAATAAACTCCGGTAGCTGGTAATTCTGAGTTATCTTGCTCCTCCCAAAAGAAATTTTGATAAAAGAGAATAACATTCTGTGACAAAAGATACGCTTAATATTAAATGTAGTTCCTATTTCCATTTTAAATGAAAGGGATATCGAAGGGATGACCTATTTTTATCCAAGATCATAATTTAATTGTGTGTTTCAACACGTCAACTTTCTATAGAATTTACAATATGTAACAATATTCTAATTCATCCTAAATGATGATTGAATGACTTAGTTTTATAATACAGCATTTACTATTTCCACTTCCTATAATAATGTGTTACCTGAAACCAAACCTAACTGTGTTATACCTGTCTATCATGAAGATACTCAATATTACAATTTCCTATTAGATATCTCCCAACGTTTAATTAGCACTTCCGAAAAATATTTTCTCATTTACTTAGATATGAATTTTTGCAACGATTTGGTAATGTAATTAGGATTGAAAAAAGAAACATTAATCTTCAATTTGTTTTTAAAGCTTCCATATATCCTGTTTAATATTTCATTATGTCAGCCATTAAATCAATGAAGAATGTTCTACATACAAGTGCCCATAAGAAAATAAATATATTTGGAAGTAAAAGACATTACTAAGTGAGATTAAATAATATATCTTTATACCTACTGCAAGTAGATCATATATTATCTTCAGCCCAACAAAGGATCGAAAACAAGCACCTGTAATCGGAATCCGAATAGGATTTCAGTTTTGAGCATTTTTTAAATTACTTCTTTTGACAACAAAAATTAATATCTGTAATACTGGTAGATCTAGCAATAAATCGGAACCTTTTTTCTTTGTGCAAGGTAACTCTTGTGTATTTACTGAAAGCAATTTCCAGGACCTTACATATTGGTACAAATAAATCTGAGGATTAAGCTATCCAAAATTGAAAACCCGATCAGACCAATCAGTTCAGTTCAGAGAGACGTGGGTTTGCCTTAGATAAGCTCCAGGCTTACCCCAGTACGTAATGTGTCGATTCATGTCCGTCTGTTCTCTTTCTGACATGATTTAAATCGTCAGGAGAAACATAAGGTGAACCTTTGGCAGAAAAACAATTACGAGCCTAAATTTTGTATATATATACTAGATATATTCCTAGTCCCCAGCGTGTAACAAACTGAATTTTCATGACTATTCCTTGTTCCTAGCCCTAGTGGTTAACCTAAGATTGCAATATTTCATTATTTTTATTTTTATTAATACCGTAAGTCCTGCATGAATCCATACACGCTATGCAAATGAGGAAACATTCCTCATGCTCCGAGTAAGTACAGAAAGTACGAATTCATTTCATAAGTATTTTAATTAAAAAAAAACAATAGGACATAATTGATAATACTGCTGGTACACCACTACCACACTATTCCATAATCTTCTTAGATAGATTATAGATAGTATAAGAGTTACTAGAGGAAACTAATTGGAAGTCACAACTATTAGAACATGGTATAAGTCTTTCTTTAGCCTTTATGTTTGACTATACACTGCAATCAACACAGAAGTCTCTAAAGATAATCGGGGAAAGTCAGAAACTTTTATTAGAAAACAGAAAATATTGATAAAAGATGATATCTTATTTTGTGTTTAGCTACCAACCATAGCTTCTGTTAGAGCTCGTAGAAAATTGTTTAATGTAAATAAATGAGGAAAGTCAAGCTGTGCGTAATAGATAGATGGAAGGAAATGGAAGAGCATGTGTCAATGTTCAATCTTTGCTCCGCTGCCAACACCAGATATCATGGAGTTCAACCTCGTTCGTTGTGCACCAGTGGTTTACTTGATAACTGGCTATTTTGCCGGCAGGAAAAAGAATTGTATACATTTGTCTTAGCTATCAGTGCAAATAAGGATAGGAGGAGAAAACACTTAGGTATCTATCTGTAACCGACACTTGTACATCAATATCAAATTCTAAACCCAAGGAACACAGGATTGTTGTATGTAACATCAAGCTTATTCCCACTTGTACCAACTATTCTTGTCTCACGACGTTGTTTTTTACGTGCAAACTTATCCTCTACCTAGATCCCTGCACAAATACTTTCTCTTTCACTCTCTTTCCTACTCTATCCTATAGTATACCTAGTTAATCAGGGGTATTATGCAATGTATACAGATAAAGTATGCTACAGCAACGTCTTTCTGCCTGTTTTTGTGTGGTTATGGTAGGTACTATTAAATTACGCCTTAGCTTTTGCATTGGGACAGAAGAGAGATAGCTAACGATGTTTTCTTTGGGGCAGTTTGAAACAAGCTTAATAAATCAGAACAGAGCTAACAGTGTATAAGTACGTGTATATATCAGAAATTGCTACAATGCATTTATTTATACAAAAGAGCATTGTGCACGGTTAACCTGAAATCTAATAATAAATCCTTCGAATTAGGTAATTCCCTGGGGAAATTATTGGTTGATAACTTGCTAGAAGTATAATAAATTATTATGAGTTAATCTTCTCTAGGATTTATAAATTCAAGAGCAATAATAAAAGCATAGTCATTAGATAGTGAGGGAAATTCGTACAAAACTAGGTATTAAGAATTGTTAGAGTTTTAAATTGGTTATTATTGTCATAATTTAAGTTGAGAGTTGAGTGAGATAGGATTTAAAAATACATCGTGAGATTCTCCAGCCCAGACACAAAGGTAATACTTCATAGCACAAAAGCACACCACAATTCAAAATAACGGTTTACAACTATTGTAGGGCAATAGGTATGCAAAAAAAGTAGTCTAGCCGATATAATAATATATTTCTTTTGTGGTACACATAATGCCAAGGTACTTGATATTAGTACAGTGTGAGGTGTATCCGACAAAGAATAATATAGGTAGCTAGCTGAATTGGTAAATAGATTTTCATAAGCTACGTCTATACTATACTGACAGAGTTTATTATAATATTTATAGTGTGTTGACAGATGCTATAGAACTTAGATAGATAGATAGAGAGTGTAATGGAGAGAAATATTTTACGTACCAGCCGATGTACCACTGTTTTTTAGATCGCTCGCTCGACATATTGAATACTTCGGCGAGACTGCGAAACTCGGTGGCGTAAGGGAAGAATAAACAATCTTCGCCAAGATGCTCTAATGACCTGCTTCCTTCCACGTAGATACTCTGAAAAATGAATGCAGAGAGAAATTGTACTGTCATGTGTGAACTTCAGAGAGAGCTGCTTCAATGCCTTGCTACATTTCACTCACTCTTTTTATTTACATTTACATGAATAGGAAGAAAGTGTCAAGGTGAGTTTTATAAGGCGGAAAAAACACGACCTCCTAAAGGAGACTAAAATAGGAAAGGATAAGAAAAGTTTTGATAGATTCCTTGTAGAGTTTTCGTAGAAGGGATTTATTGCCTACCTATAGCGATTTGTGAACGAATTGGACGTACATAATATAGGAACATAAATCGCTATAGATGAAATATTATACTATTCCCAAAATGCGACTACATCAAAATTCCATTTTAGTGTACCTACGCAAAGAACGCAGTTAGAAAGTTTCAATTAGTGGCTAAAAATAAAGTATATATACATACAACGAAATTCTGTGTCCTCAGCAATAGTGAGTGAGAGAGAGGAGTGAAAAAATAATATAGAGCGTTTGAGGTTCAATCAGATTGTTTGTACACAAAAATAGATGCCACATTTTATTCTCTAGGAGAATAATCTAACAGCAAACACCTCAACAATCAAAGTGAAAGAACTTTTTTTTCTATCTGTACGGTTGGATCTTTTGTCGATTTAGAGATAAAGATACACAAGGCAATATTCAAGATTCAAACCCTCCAATCTCTCGTTATTGCCTTTTGCTATTCTTCAACGTGGTTGTTATTACATTTTGTATTCTGCCTTTAAAAAAGACTCTCTATTAATGGTTGAGGCGGTTACAGTGTCAAAGGTAGAGATTTAGTAGATTCCTAAGGCAAGTTGACCTGCTTCTATACGGCTATAAATAAAAATTTCTATAAGAGAAAATTGACAAGGAAAAACCTCGTTAATGATATAGGGCCGCAGGGTATTTACGAACATCTAGACACATAACTTGGGGCACAAGAATTTATATAATATACCTATATAATAATATACTCTTAACTCTACACATATATTATGTCAAAGGCAAGTAATTGTTCAGCCATTGTGGAATAGCTATGTAGCTGGATATATATATATGTAGGAAAGAGACTTAATATTATTTCAAAATGAATATAAGTCCCCAGAGAGATATTTTTCTGTTTTACGAGTGCTGTAGCCTTTGCTCATGGCAGTCAGGTTGATTTATTTGCATTTGTATGCTCGTAGGCTTAATAGCAGCTAGATAAAAGTAGCTATCGAAAAAGAAACTCAAGGTTTCTACCTTAAAAACATACATACGTATACTTTCTAAAGTACTGGACAAAAGGAGTACGTAGAAAATAGAAAAAAACTACCTTTAGAAAGTCGAAAGTGAAAGTAGAAGTTGCTGTCCAATTTGTCATACCGTCAGTTATGATGACAGGTCTTCCTGTGTATGCATACCTAGAGAGACACATGAACTACATTCAAAACATTGATAAAAGTGTAGGTGGTAGTCTAGTCAATATTTTGAGTTGTGTAAATATTGCAGATACAGACACAGAGAAAAGAAAGTAAAGGATTTTTCAAAGCATCTCTAATAATATTACAATAGAAGCAAGTAAAGCTAATATTTTATTTATAATGTGTAAGTGTGCATTTGGATAACAGAAGCTAACTTAGGATCATAAACTATCTATTTCGTGCCTTTTTACTACTTTCTACATACCTACATGAAAATTAATGGAGAAAGTTGGGTGAAAGTGAGCTTTTGAATTTCACTTTACATACTTAGGACTTTTGTAGGTAGTATTTGTACATAATTTATTATTAATGCACTGTACATACTTTGTAAAAAGTGGAAAGTTTCAAATGCTTAGATAAGTATACTAAATAAATAATTTGATTTTCAGAGTGCACCTAAATAATTTTGTGAAAAAAGATTGTGTAATAACATTTCACTTATCAAAGTTCACCGAATGTTTGTTTTAAAAGTTAAAAACTCAACTTTGTCACATCATGTTTTCAGTTAGGTAGCAATGCAAATGTGTTCTGGCGTAGAAGAAATAATTAATCTCTATTTTCAAAGACAACAAAAGAGATAAATTAAAGCTGCTAGCTAAGAAACTAAAGTCTAGGGCTCAGGGGATTATTTGCGTAGTTTCATGGGAAGGATTAATTAAGACGATCTGGCATCTGCTTTCCTTTAATAGACCTCTGCGCTTTACGACTTGTCAATTTCAGGCTTTAAGAAGTGTCATAAACACTCAGTTATTTAGCCAGGCAGAACCTTGCCTTTTCATAACAGGGAGTTTCAACATTTAGTTACGAGTCAAAGATCCTTAGTCAAGAATAAATAGCTCTCTGAAAGTGATGTGAAGTATATTATATAAGTTACGGTAGCGCAGTAATTTCCTTGTTGTTTGCTACAGATCACAGGCTATGTAAAAAGTAACTACCTGACATTATATGTTATGCACAGCAGCCACATTTTCTACATGGGAAAAGATATTCAATTAAATGCTAAAGTTTCCACAGAACAAATAATGATTTGATAGTAGGAAAAATGCATGTACTTACCATTTCTCAAATTCAGAAGGAGAAATCTCGCTCACTCTGTCCACTGATGTGATATTGTGGCAAAAAGAACATGAGACTGGAGGCCGAAAGATTTCCATTGCAAAATTAGGTGTCTCGATAGTGCACTATAATAAAAGAGAATGAATTGGATCTTTATAGTCAATTGGAAAGTAAAGAATAATGAAATGGTATTTTTAAACCATGTAATGATGTAATACGAAAATCAAATACACAGAAATGATCTTCCACGGAAGAAATTCTTATTTTCTCCTGCAGTGCAGTGGTGGGTCATTACCACTAATGCAATGGTTAGAGAATGGAATTTAGAGACACTGACCTATTTTATTCAAGATGCAGAGACTATAATGAATATGCACCTCCTCCTTCAGGCCACTTTATTTTCTACACACGAATTCTCCTTCCACAATCCTTCAATATATATCTCATCCTAGTTTGAGAGATTAAAAAGTATAATCCAGAAAGCACACTACTATTTTTTACTTCTTGGCACCTACAATGATTATTATGAAGACGAAAAGTGGCAATCAACTATAAACTATTCTCCCGCCTTTAAAAATTTATTTTCTTCCTCAGAAACGCATACGATGATACAAATTAATTCATTTTAGCGGGTTTTCTAATACTTTCCATAGACAATAATAATACGAAAGAAATAGATGCTCTGGTTTGGTATGTACTTTCACCGGAAAGCTTAGTACTGGAGAAGTTGTTAAAAGATTTAAGGATTCGTGATTTCTTGTGTTTACATAACCTATCTACACTCACATAATCTACTTGCACATTAATCTAACTAGATTACTATCGATAAAATCTGATTTTACTGGTGATGTAATAATATGTAATCTAAGGTTTCTGGTAATAAATATAGAATTATGGTGAAATGTGTTTACCTCAACTGATGACAAATCAACGTTTTCCCACTTAAGCCACATTCTTGTAAATCCTGGTGGAGTGTGCAACTCAAAGTAGAAGATAAATGCTAGGAAAGAGAAGAAGACGCCAAAGAAATTGGATTTCGAAGGTCGTTTTGGCACAAGAAAATATTTTCCTGCAATTTTTCTATATAGATTGGCAACAGATTTGAGATGAAATCTTTGAGATGTGCTCGACTGGTCAAGTTCGTTGCTGCATTTATTCATCGAGCTATCTGATTCTGATTTCGACTGTATGTTCCTTTGGCCCGTTTCTTTCAGCTTAGAATTTTCATGTTGAATTTCAGATTGATTTTCCTCACCTAAGGCACTCATCACGGCTTTTATGCTTTTCAACTGTGTTAACTCCTCCTGGGAAATCTCTTTCAGTTTTTCAGCAATCAACTTGACATTTTTCTTGGCCAAGGTCACAGCTTCAGATTTTTTTGCATGAGATTTTCCCATGATTATTCTTTTTTTCTTTCCGCCTTTGATGAAAAGCAAATGAGGCTACTAATGAGGAGACTTTCTCGACTTTTCTTTTCCTAACGAATAACTAACGCACAAGGAATTAGACAGAAGGAGATCTGCTGCGGTAGCTGATGCTGCCATTCAAGAGCCGAAGCAATACTGGGCTGTTTACCCACAGGCTCTTGCCTTTTGTAGGAGAAAAGCGAACGAGATAGCTGGTTACAATAATACAGTAAAAGGTAAAGAAAGCACAGACAAGCACAACTTCCCCGCTCGGCTGTGTACCCACTGCCTGCTTTTCATTACTCTATCCTAACCTAACCTAACAGGATACAGAATACATATTTCGCTTATACATACGTAGATATAGATATATTTTAACCAGCATCAGATTAGGTGATGGTGTAGTAGTGGTGTGCTTCCACAATAATTTTTATTTACTTTCTTCCAGTGTATTCTGTCCTATACAGAATACAGAGAACACAGGGGACAACCACATAGTCCTCCCAGTCCCAACACTCCCGGGTGACCACTGCACTACCACGATTAAGATTTTTTTTCTTAACGAGTTTAACATTATCAAGATCGATCCGAAATACAATCTCGATCCATATTTTGCATTGGGCTTGGAATGGAATCTCCAAGCATGTGTTTATTATGGTTATTAAGCTCCGAAAGAAGTAAGGCTAGGCCTTACTATATAATAATCTATCTTCCTAGGGACCAACGTGTCCTTAACTGGCAAATACCAGCATTAAGCCCTAACAAGGCATTCCTTTCTCCATAATATTTCATGGAATGGTTGCGCTGGACCTTTTGATTGGGTTCCTCGGTCAGATTCTCCAGTTCTCACATGAATTAAATTTTTTCGAAAGATACATTCCGGGGTATCTTAGTTTTTCCTATACATGTAAACTTAAATCCAAAAAGACCAGACACAAAAAACAGGTATGTATGTATCTGATAAAGGGATGTGTACATTCATCTATCTAATTTGTTAATAAAATACATTTCCAATACTTTTCTCCGATATACCTTCATAAAACAATAATGCAATTTCACCAGCTTTCCCCATACAAAATAAATGTTACAATCTAGCAAATATTCAGTTATTTGTGTACTAAAAATCCCTTGATATACTGAACATATATGTTTATTTTTGTATATTGGGCATTTCAAAACCTATTTATGAAAATTAGCTAATTGTAAATCGCAGTTGAGTGAATGGAGATAAACAGATTTTTTATGTTCAAACAAAACCGAATGTTAATCTTTAATGACAGGGTCAAAATACAAAGTTATACGAGAACACTGACCAAAAATGGTAAACAACAATGTTCGACAGCACATGAATACGTAATCTAAGGTCTAAATGAAATACATACATTATACTGTTAACAGATTGACGACACTGCGCACTGATGATCATTTATTTACTTAAATTATATGTACACTATGACATATATATGACGTTTGATTTAATTATACCTACTCCAGACAGACATCGCACTGACTTTTAACATTAAATATTTAGATGCTACAAGTTATAGTCGAATAAAACAAATAATTAACGGAAAGTACACTGCTAACCAAATACAATACAAAGGATCACAGAAATAAACATGAAATGAAGAAAACAAACAAATGAGTATATCTTTTTAATTAGCCAATGCTATACGGGATGTTCGATCTTATGATTAAGGAAAATACATATAATAGTATAGTACCTTACCTAGTGAGCAACGGCATTTTCATCATGAACGAATACAATGCAAAAATACATTATATTATATTAAATAGAATTTCATTTCTGCGCTTAGGTTTGGATAAACAATCCCTGAATGAATGTTATAATATCTCATCTCAGCTACAATTTCATGTACATGACTTTGAGAAAGTTCTTTGGAAAAAAATCCATTTCTTTATGCACTTACAAACAGTTTAAACACTCAGTAACTACAATATTATTTTTAAGAATTTAGCAATAAATTATGTATTACAATAAATGTTTCACAAACATAACAACTGGTCAACTGTTAAAGTTCATTCCGCATGTATTTTGGTTTCAGTTCTTCAATTCTTTTAATGAAATCGGTTTTTTCTAAACATCCGTCGCACTCTTCGTCCCATCCACTAAGGATTTTCTTCAAATCACGGACTTTCAGTTTCTTCAAATCCACAGTTTTCAAATCGATGGTTTTATCTGCAAAATTAAAAAAGAAACATTAATACATGCGATTTAAAAACAAAATTAATTGTGAAAACCAAATGTAGCATTGGGTTTTGGGTACCATTTCATAGCCCTTTGACTTTAAGGACGGACAGTCCCAACTAGTGGAATCTATGAATATAACCAACGAACTAC
>JAAAYG020038029.1:3173-13623 GCA_009936455.2 Tomocerus minor
AAGTTTTAAAATATTATTTTATGATTTTATCTTTATCATATCAAGAATTCAAGGTTTTCTTATATGCATAAAATATATGACAGCTTTAATACTTATACATGCACATGCTTAATTATTTATAACTTTAACTAGGTATAAGGTATAATATTAATATTACGCTTAAAGCACGTTCTCAATAATAATGTCTAAAATATCAACTACAGTGTCAGCATTATATAATCGAAATGCTATAAAGAGCTTCATCTGTTAAATAAAACATGCTTTTTAAGACATAAGAATAATAAGAGGATAAACCTTATTTAATTTTGCGGTACGGACAAAGTGTCCTTCATGAATGGACTTTACAAAACCATTTTAGGAATTTTCCTCTTTTTAGTGTTTTTACAAATGGCTCATTCTGGAAAGAAATGTAAACGTTAATCCTGTTTTTGTATACCAGGTTTAAATATGAGTACGCAGAATTGGGAGTAGGTATAATATTGCATGGCTCTCTGTAGTTATAAAATAAAATACTGATATAAAACTTGATCTGCACGAATAATGAACTACTTATAAAACTTGTAGGTCTTCTACGAAGTACTAAAGGGAAACTGACTCTACTTGGAAAGAAGCAAGTAGAACTTTTCTTAAAACGTGAATGTCTACAATATTTACATATTATGTGCTGCTGCTGTTTACATTTCAAGAAAAAATTCTGCATCAATTGTCAATATTTTTAAGTGCAAGTATTGTACAAGTAAACATGCGTGTTTTGCATGGATTCCCTGTAATAACAAAAATTAGATTTATACTTTTACTGTAATAATAAAAATGCTACATTTTATTAGTTGGTAATCATAATCATAAGTGTGGTAACTGCAGTGTTGATGACGAAGATTGTAATATTATGTATCGTGGTTCTATCTTTGATATAAAGGCCAATTCTGCTATATTGACGCTGCATGGCTCAGTATTCTTCACTCTAATAATATTCAAAAGTGATGGGAAAACCAGTTTCTTGCTATGAGAGAACTAAGAGCAAAAAGCAACTGTTTTTTCCTTAAGAAGTTGCTGAGACTGACATGTTTCCTGTATTCAGGATCAGTTTAACAATATCATCATTACTACACTTACACTACAGCTGCTAAACAACTAACACAAAATAATAGAATCGCAAATAATGCTATCTGCCCAGAACATAAATATAATAGTCTACTTCTACTAGTCACGTAGGCGGGTTCTGAGCATTATATGAACTGTACCTACGTAAACTCAGGTCTCATCTTTATTTGCTGATCATGAAATCCGCCAATTTATACCTCTAACATTGTTTTGCAAAGAATCACCATATACCACTTGCAATTATTTGTTGTTCAAATAGTCGGGACAGTCGGCAGTAATTATGAATAGAAACAGTATTTATGTAAGTTTAATATTCGCCACAACTCTTCTTCAGTTGACAGTGGGACAAAATAGGAACAGATACCCTTCCGAAGGAAACAGAGATCGAGGAGGTAGAAAAAAAATTACATTTGAAATATATTCCTTGTTTCTATTCATTTACATTTCATCATTTCATTTCAATTCAAGACAATTGAATCTTCTTGAATCAAGTTATGCATTTGTACACAGGTTCCCGATGTAATTTAGATGATATACAACAAACTCAAGGACAGTGTATCAATATACGACAATGTAGTTACGCAATTGGTAGACTCCGTGCTGGAGCTTCTGTTAAAATATGCCCTGGAGGCCAAAAGGATAATGTCTGTTGCCCCTCCGAACCGACGAAAGCACAAAAAAGTAAATTTTGATTAATCTTGAGTTATTCACCACTATCTCCTCATCTGCAGATTTATTTCTTACGAATTGTCTCATCATTTTTCAATTGCTTTTATTAACATTTGTAACATGATGTTATTTATCAATAGTAAACTAGTAAATACAACGATTTAAAATGTTCATTGATTTAGAATGTCAAGAATGGGAGTCTGTTCTTAAACAACCAGAATTTTTTGGACATCCTCAATTCCCTAATCCAGTGTGTGCTTATAAAGAGTTAGGACAATTCATTGTTGGAGGGAGAGATGCCCAACCGTTTGAATACCCACATAGTGTGAGTCTCTTTTTCTTCTCTAATACTATTACAGATTTTATATCTCATCTTTTAATCATCTTTGCACTGTGTTGAAATAATATTTTAAATATGATTAAGAAAAATACATTTACTATCGAAATATATGTATTCATTAGCTTTGCTAATTCCTCAGGTTGCTCTAGGTTTTGGAAACAACCAAGCATCAGCAAAATATGAATGTGGAGCGACTTTAATTGACTCCAAGTACCTTTTAACAGGTAATGTTTAATTAATTAATACTACGACACAGAGTGAGTACTAATATGAAGAGTGTCCTTGTTGAGTAATATATTTAATACATTTCAACGAAAGGAATTTGCATACTTAATTGTACATGCTAAGAAAATTAACTTCAGGAAAACAGGCATGTGTGCAGTTGATCTTAATTCTGTATATATACGTAAAATGAAATAGCTACATGACTGGAATTTCTATATACAGAACTATTATCAATAGTAGTTTTGGCTAATATCATGTATATTAGGCGTAATTCAAACACAAATTCTAACCAGTAATTTTATTGCTCCTCAATGGTATCATAGATGAATTCCATCGTTATCTGTAACATGATCTGTATTCTTTGAAAATTTTAGCTGCCCATTGTATTAAGTCGGACAAAGGGCGACCTCGATGGGCCCTCATTGGTGATATTACCTTGAAAAGGAAAACCGTGCCTTATCGTAAAATAGTTCCAATCGTAGATTGGATTGTTCATCCGGAATATAGACCGCCTTTAACCTACAATGACATTGCAATCCTTAAGTTGGGCGAAGATTTGGAAATTAGTCGCTACACTCTTCCTGCCTGTCTGGCGGATTCGGCTACTACCCCGAAGGATTCTGGTGACGGCCCTGTAGAAGCAACAGGATGGGGCTTGCTAGGGGCAGGGGGTATGTATCCTCACAAATTATGAGAAAATAGGCAAATGATTTATCCAAAGATGTATTATAGATACAATAATCTTATTGTATTCATCATATTTAAAGATAATTATTATTATCTTTAAATACGGATAAAGGCAGAAATGATAAACTTAAGCGAAGCGAATTCAATATATGCCAATATCACAGGTGAACATATATTATAGATACAAAATGATTTGTCTATGTCTATTAACATTATTTTTAGAAAGACAAAGTGATATTCTCCAGGCTGTCAACCTAACAATAGTGGGCAACAAAGAATGCAATGGATATTTTAGTGACAATGTCGAGAAACGCATAAGGTAAATCATTTGAAGTTTCTGACCTTAACTCTATACAGACAATATATAGTTTAGTATATAATTTTAAATTGTTTCTGTATGTTTGCCCATGAAAAGATATCCTCAAGGACTAATAAAAAGCCAACTTTGTGCCGGAGATACCAGAGAAGGAGAAAAAGATACATGCAATGTGAGTAATTTTTACAGGATTATCCTACAAACAGTAGTCCAAATTACAACCTATTTAAACAATAAATACACATAAAAATTGATTTGATGTATGCAAGTGAGAAAACTAATAATAATAATAGGTTGCCTATAAAATTCTATCTATTTAGGGTGACTCAGGAGGTGGACTCACTAAAAATCCAAGAATAAGATGTTTGTTTCATCTAGTGGCTATTACTTCCTTCGGTGCAAAATTATGCGGTTATGGTCAGCCTGGTGTCTACACGAAGGTTCTGTCTCATGTTGACTGGATAGAAAGGACCATTTGGAGTTAATTTAGCTATAAATGCATTGTAATAATATATTTGTGTAATTTTAATTATTGCGATATAAAAATATGACTTAGTGCTAAAAACAATGTAAAAGTAAAACACTCCGTGTATGGAAAGACATTTTTCAGCATCATAAACCGTATATTTATACAATACTGCTTAAAATAAGTTTATTACTAATAAATGTGCATATGTATTAGGTAGGTATTTACAATTTACAATTCTCATACAACAAAATGTAAAATGTCACCAATGCATGTAGTGGCTCTTTCATCAACTCTGTGCATAGACTAGACTTCTAAATGTCCTAATAATTACACATGTGTATGACATTATAGGTCTCTATAAATAGTGAAGATCTTACAGGGTATTTATATTAATATACGTTTATCATCAATGAAGGAAAATAGTGTCGTAGAAAATTGTCTACGTCTCTCCAACACATGATAGCGAAATTATGTTAAGTAGCATTAAGGCCAAAATACAAGGACACAAGCAGAAATATTTTCGTAAGACCTTTTCAAACGTCCACAATTACCATAACCATCTAAATGCATATAGATTATTGTCTTCCTCGCCATCATGAGCTCGCCTAGGATCTAATCTATGAATCTCTAATCTACTAAGCTGCTATTATGCATATATACTATGCGATCCATTCTCCTCCAGATTTTAGATATCTGCAGCTGCAGACAGTTGATAGAATGTAATACGACTCGGATGTATACATACCTCGAAATGTGAATCGAAAGTTTTCGAAAATTGAAAATGACATGAAAATTGAAGAGCAATAAATTCATAGGCACGTCACACGCCAACTATTGTAATCGCCCGTACACCAATAAAAAGTCAATTGTACCCAATTAAACCACCAATAAGAAAAGGTAAAATACAATTTCAAACAAAAAATAAAAATCACGTCAGCGCAGCAGTAAATAGAGTTCGTCATTCGTATTTCCTGATAGCAACTAGCAAGAGTAAAGTAGAATTCCAGCGTTTATTACAAACACGTTATTAGTATTTTAGTATATTATTATTACCCACACAATGACACAAAGCGGTCGCGGTCCAGAGGAGTCACTAGAGTTCAGAGTTGACTTTTGACGTTATGTTTACGTAACATTGATAGATGGGCAAAATACATAGTAAAATATTTTGAAAATACTTTACTAATGCAAATGCAGATTTCCGATTCAATTTTATTTTCAGTTTCCTGATAGAGCGTGAGCGGAGTATGAGTGAATGGGATACATACACATACGACGACGACGACTGATACCTCTGAATTCTTTGTTTCCACTTTAAAATAAAGTGCAGGTTTTAGATAACAATTTTGCACTTGGCAGTTTTGGCAGCTTCGTCATTCGTTTCGTTCTCTTTCTAGATTCGTTTCATTACTGCTTCGCATCGCACTGTCCATGTCCGCAGCACCCTTACCTATTCATTATAATTTCTAATATTATAACCGAATTTATACTTATTTTGCTTTAGTGCTCAACTGAAAGGTGAAGTAGGATCAAAACATGGCAGAACAACTTGAAAGCCCCGTTGGGAAAGAAAATTTTGAAAATGAATCCTGCAACATGCCTCTTTTTAACGACAACGTGTCAAAGCCAGATAGTGAAACTGGTAGCCACATTTCGATCCCGTATTCTGGTGATGGAGAAGATATTTATACAGTGGAGAGAGTAATAGGCAAAAGAGTGGACCCTGAGACAGGGGAAGTAGAATATCGTATTAAATGGAAAAATTATCCTGCGTAAGTCATTAATTGCATTCAAATTCATTACCCATTCACCAGATTTAATAATTGTTGGCATACATAGCAGCGACATTGCGAGTTCAAGTGAAAGCAAAAGTTAATTAATTAGTGGGCTCAAATTTTTCATTCATTTACAGATCGTCCAACACTTGGGAGCCTTTAAAGAACATATATTGCACGGAAGTAATCGATGAATATGAACGTTTGGAGGAACTTAAAAGGAAAAAGCGGGAGGAAAAACAGAAGGGATTCGACCGGCGCAAGGAAAAACCCCGTAAAAATAAAAGAATTTTAACGGAACAAAAACAGGGAAAAAACAAGAGGGAAGACAAACCGAAAACTAAAAAGCGGATCATTTCTGCTTTTAAAGACAGTAGCAGCGAGAGTGAAGTGAGTTTTATAATTCGAAATTCTAAGTAGACTCTTAGGGTTAGTTAGGGTTAGGGTTCGCTTGGGAATAGAATAAAATCTTTTAGCCGGAGGCCACTGGCAAAAACCGAGCTTTGAACTTAATAAATGAATATTGAGGATGTTAATGTTCAAATCTTCTCATGAAAAATATTAATAAAATTCGAAGTTTTCCAGTTTTAGTAACACAATTTTCAATCTTAGCTCCTAATTTTTTTCCATTCCTGAAGTCAATCAATGACTTGATTGACTTCAGAAATTCAAATCTAGGAAATAGGAAATGTCACGTTTTTTTAACTATCCATGTGGATTTTTAGGAAGAAATAACAGTCCCAGCTATTCCAAGCTGTGATTTGGGTTACACTCTGAAGAGAATCATCGGAGCCAGCAGGATGAACAACCAAATATATTACCTACTGGAGTATAACGAAAAACGACATCCCGAACTAGTTTTTCATAAAACCGTTGGTCAAAAATATCCGCAACAACTTATCAAGTATTTGATTAGTAACTCCTTCTGGGTTCCTAACTAATCTGTTTGCCGTACCCATGATGCCAAGAAACTGTGAAGAAACCTTTGTATCATAATAATATTATACCTTTATTATCCTTACATTGTGAAATCTAGTGATGTTATTGATGTCCTATTCGTTTGATTTCGATTTAAATTAATTTTATACCAGTTTTCAAGGAAATGTTAGTATTGACGAGTTTGATTTGAATTGTTACATGCGGGGGAATGATTATAAATATAGTGTAAGTGACAATCCACCAAAAATTGCTAGGTATAAACACAGGCATAAAAAGAGCTAAGCATAATATTATTATATAAAATCTGTCAAAAATAATTGAAACATTGCTTTCGAAATGATGGAAGCGTTACAAGTAACAATTATAATATTGTACATAGTTTGACTGTGGATACATAAATTGGGAGGGCTGTGGGCCAAGTCAATAAAACCTTATAATAAATAAACATAATATGTAGTTCAGTTCAGTCAATTCGGGGTTTCGGAGTGGGGACAGAGAAACATGCGTGTTATTCAATCAATCATGTATCTTTCGATCGAACTTAGATTTGAGAGGGCGCAAGATTATTTATTTATTGTATTAGGCTTTTCTTTAATTACATAAACTACATATACGTTAAAGAAAATACTGTATTAATAACACTTATTGGATTTACCATCAGCAGTACATATTCCATGGTGCATCCGTCCCACCGACTTTAGATTTTTTGAAATTTTCAATAGCCACTACAAAATGGTTCATTTTGAGTTGTATTTGTATCAGTGGCTCTTCACTGTCAGGCATAATACTATCTGCACTTTCAGATTTCAAACTGTCATCGAACGGAAGGTTTTCATTGCTATTACAGTCAGTTTGAATCTTCTCCGTGTTATTATTATCTGTGTCTGTCTCTGTCAGATCGGGGTTACTGAAACTTATGTCACTAATGCGGAAGTCAACTTCCTCTTCCTTAGTCGTAGTTGGCAGTTGGGTGTCGGCGTCGTCTTGCAGAAGATCTGCATGGGATTCCTTCAAAGCTTCGATTATAGCAGCTCGAACAACTTCTTTTAAGTCCGCTCCGGTCATGTCTTCTGTAGCATCAACTAATCTTTCAAAGGAAATGTCATACGATAGTTTTTCATCTTTTAGAAGTAGTTGTATGATTTCGAGTCTTTTATTCCTATCAGGGATATTGATAGAAAACTTCAGTGTTAATCTTCGTAACAAAGCACGATCCAAGTTATCAATTCTATTCGTAGCGCCCATCAAGATAATCAATTTTTTCGGATCCGTCAAAATTCCATCCAACAAGGATAGGAATTGGGCTTTCTTCCCAGCTGACACTTCACTATCTGAGTCTCGACGATCTCGGAGGTATGCATCTATTTCATCGATGAAAATTATGCACGGTTGATATTTTTCCGCTACCCTAAACAATGCTGCAGTCCTCTCTGACGTTTCTCCATACCATTTACTCTCCAACATTGAAGGCTGCAAATTGATAAATGAACACCCAGAATGACGAGCCACTGCTTTAGCCAGTAATGTTTTTCCTGAAACAATTAGACTTAATTTTTAAAATCATTTTTGACGTGTATAAATATTTTGATTTATAGAAAACAAAAAAAAATAACACACCACTTCCTGGAGGGCCGTGCAGCAAGATTCCTGTGAATTATAATTTTTTAAATTAGAACGAGATAATTTATACATGAAGCATTGATATGATGACTTCAGTAATGCATAATGTAGTAATATTATAGCATTTTACTGTATCAGTTTCTCAAATACCTTTAGGACAAGTAAGGAATTTGGAAAGTTTGAACTTATCGCTCATTTGCACTTTCATGGGAAGAATCAAATTATTCTTGATATCCTGAATTATATCACTACATCCTGCAATATCTGCCCAAGTTGTATCAATATCATGTGGATGAATTAAATTGCTAGCTATTAGTAATTCAGTGGAATCAAGACCGCCTACTCCACCTCCGCTGGATCTTGATTTTTTCGAATGAGCTATGGAATCTTCCATACTAATATTTGTTATCGGGATTTTCAGTGGCCCTGATTTGGGTGAACACATTCCACATTCTTTAAAGATCGTAAATGAGCGGAAAGGCCACAATGAAGCAAAACTCATTTCGTTCTGTTTCCTGCGTATATTATAATAATAAAAGGGTTAAAATCGAATAATTAATAAATATGGTATATTCCTGAGAGATAAAGTTGTTATGTTATAGGCAAAATGTATTCGTCACTTGTTTATAGTATCAATATCGTGTTCCAATGTTTTGTGGTAATCAGCGTTACAGTTCATTATTGCATAACGCACAGCCTCAGCTAAATCCGCACCAGTGAAGCCTGTCGCCTTTTCGGCAATATTTTTAATGTTGAAACCATCTTCTAACAAGCTATCCTTTAATATAATTTCCAAAATCTTTTCCTTTTGTTTTACATTAGGAAGGGGGATTTCAATATTTAAATCTAATCTTCGTAGAAATGCAGGATCCAGTGATTTCGGCCTGTTTGTGGCTCCGATCAGAATCACCGAGTATGATTTTCCCTTACTTTTGGAGTACATACCATCCCAGTTTGTAAGAAAAAGTCCTTTGATACTATTGTCGACAGAGTGGTTGTGCTCATTTCTTGCTGACAATAAAGTGTCTATCTCGTCTATAAATAAAATACAGGGTTGGTATTTTCGGGCTATCTTGAAGATTCCTCTTACCTTCTTTTCGGACCCCCCATACCACATGTCTTTGATATCTGAAGCGTCGATACTTAAAAAGTTGCACTTTGATTCTTTAGCAACAATCATTGCTAAAAGAGTCTTGCCTGTTCCACTTGGTCCGGAAAATAGCAAACTGCATAAATAAATGATTTAAGAAAAGTGATATTGGCTTTGTAAATGTTTTTTGTGAGGAAATTCCCCAGAACAGCTGTTAAGCTGTATAGGTAATCGTATAATCGAATTGCTTCTCATATTTTAAATTCCTCACCCTTTTGGTAGCGAAGCATCTTTAGACAAGGCATTCGGAGAACTTTTACGTATAACCAAAGGACGCGTTACATTATCTTGGAGGAGTTTTTTGATTTCTTCATCGATGTGAATATCCTTCCAATGAAATTTCAAATCCTCGTGAGCTTGGACTATTTTCTGATTCAGATTCCTAGTTGCAATAAAATCCAGCAAAACCTCCAATAATAGTCTAAATATAATTGTGAACAGAATATAGCCGAATAGAGGCTTCACAGACAACCAAATATTACGAAGCATTCTAATGAAAGTATCCCACACTGTCGGGGGTGTGGGCTTTCTCCTCAAGGAATCCTCCAGGAATCTCCTCCAGGAATACCAATAGTCTTTCATAGTTGTGGTTATTCCGTGGTTGTGCCACTGATATTATTTACACTTTTCTGGTGTTATGCAGCCTCGATTACACTGTAGAACCCAGCCAGATACTAATGGACTTTGCCTTTCTACTGAAACCTACTTTTGTTTTACGGGCACCTACTACGTAATTTTAAAAGTTATGTGCGTGTATATGTAAATATTTAATTTTAATGTTACATGTATTTTCTACGAAACATTTTGGAGTAGGTACTGCTGATATTTTTCTAATATTCGTGTTAAGTTAGTCGTTTCTCCTGTCATAAAATAAACTGTAGAAGGCTCAGGCTATAGACCTTTTATTTTACGAAATAACTAGAAAATGATATTGCCAACCGAAACCTCACCTCACTTTTCCCGATATTATGCAAGACAATGGAGCAAAATTCCGCAATCTAAAAAGTTAGCTATTGACCGTTGCGCTGTTGTCAAGGACAACAGTAATATCTGATGAGCTTTGATTTGTACTTTCGCCCAAGACCAAAGAGAAGTTTTAGAAAAAAGTGAAAGCCTAGAAAGAAATAGGCATAGAAAGAAATGTACAGAGATGGGCCTC
>JAAAYG020038040.1:20708-47800 GCA_009936455.2 Tomocerus minor
CTAACTGCATTTGCCAATTCCGGAGGATGTTCTGAGGCTAATTTAATGGTACGTGCTACATTAAACATTTTAAGGAAAGGAACACAGAAAATTAGTCTACAATGAAAACTTTGCTCCTAATTTCAAATTATGATCAATTAGTGCTGTGTACAGGAAATCTTTGACGATTCTTCTCTTCGCTTATAACTTCTCCAGGAATAAACTTAACCTTTCGAGGTAACAAACATCACTAGCTTGTGTCTTATTTAATGTAGCATTAGCTGTACAAGATTAAGTGTGCTAAAATTTGAAATCATAGAGATTTTTAAAAGTTGCAGTTGTCGTGATTTAGAGAACACAATTGAACTGACACTGGACTGAAATTGGAATTAGAAGTTCGAAAAATCAATCGATCAATTTATTGAAAAAAAGTTTCAAGTAAACACGTTATACGATAACATGAAATAGATGATAGATTTGCAGGAGATCTTGTGTGTGTAGATTAATAAGTATTATAGTACAGATGTGATATTGTTATTCATCGTATTCTTTATATGTTATATAGTTATTTGAGATATTTGTAGATATGGAAAGTAAATGGAAGCTGGAAACAAACAAACAATCAATCATAATTTCCAACTGAATACAGATAACCGTAGCGAGTTGGTCGTAATGTAAACAGACATCCCACATTGAATTGAATTTGGAGAAAAAACGGATATTTCAGATATTAGACTATGTGCTAGGGTTTGGTTTTTTTGTTATGGCACGTTTGGATATAGACAGATCTCGATTTGGCCCATATCTCCTGCTCTGCATTTTGAATTCGGATGCAAGAAGAATGGAGAGTGAGGAAGGGGCATGGAAAACGGCGAGAGAAATAGTATGTTTTGGCGGAGGAGCGGGAAAGAGTGTATGGAATGATATAGTAGAGGAAGAAAAGCAAAGCACAGAGGAAAAGAGAGAAAATAGAGGACAGAAAAGAGAATGGACTCAAACAATAGTTTTCTAGCTCCTCCTGTCCGTATAGCACATTCTAAAAAGTCGTATAGACATCATTTCTGTTCACTGACTCATTGTGCATTTGCAGCATGTATCGTGTGTAGCAATAGGGAAAGTAAGTAAAATGAAATTGAATATTAGAGAGGACCATAACATACATACCTTCCATTCCATCCCATCCCATACCATTCCATACATAACGTATCGGGAAGAAAAGGAGGAAACTCCTGTTATCTAAGTATATCTGCATGGATAAGGGAAATAGACGTGGAAATGGGAGATATTCAATGCCATGCACCTCACACCAGAGCAACAGAGAAAACTTGGACTGAAATGCAGCATTCTACCACATCGTACAATGACGTCTTGCTGTGCAGACCATTTGTCAAAAAAGGCAAGGCATGAAGGCTAAACAGGCAGGAGCAGACCGAACAGAGCCAAAACATTCACAATGTAATCGTGAACATTGTCGGCAGAAAGTACCACGAGATGAAAGTACAAGAAAATTTATATGGCCAGGAAAAATGGCAGAGAACTAAAGTAGAACTTTTCTAATTTTTCCTGATATCCGGAAGCCACGTAGATAGCACAAGATAGGATGGGATATACACCTCGGACACACAAAAAATATAACCTGCCATTGTACATTCAACATTTTTTCTCTACTTGCTAAAATATGAGCTTCAGTTTTCTATTTACACACATTTGTGTGTTCTGCTACGTGAAGGTGATTCATGTATTTCTCTATATGAGCAAATCATATTAGCTCCATGTGTTTTTTACAGTTTTTGTTTCCTTCTTTTATCTATCATTTTGTAGTTGTCCTGTTTTAAGACTCCTTGTTGTGAATGTACAATACGTACACCGTGATTCACCGTCCTATTCTTGTCAGAATATCTAATAGAAAACACAGATTTACGTCATGAATTTAATAGGACCTTCTTTTCCCTAACAAAAAACCGCCGACGATTTCTTTTTCTTCTTAAACATCCAGAGAAATGGCAAGGATTTAAATTCTGATAGTGAAAACTAAGCAAATTGTAAGAATAGAACAAAACTTTATATATATATATATCAGAGCATTATTAGTACGGAAAGCATATATTATATCAGGAATACTTAGGTTTAACTGTGTAGAATCAGAGTTTGTAATATTTTATATGCTACCAGTATAGATATAAACCTTTTAAGTCACAAGGTGGTTGACTTTCATCTCCTTTCCTTTCTGCACAAAGTAAGGACAGATAGACTATATTTTAGCTGCTAATTACTAGAAATAAGTGCTAATTATAAAAGCCTTCTCCTCTGCAGTTGCTGATGAAGGGGGCTTTTTTTAATTTTAGACTTCTTACGTGACAAATTGAACAATTTTGTTCTAGGGGTTCATTTAGATGAGTTAGCAAACCCTAGTTGCTTGCAATTACTATGACACGTACTCTTTAAAATTGTGCCGTGTCTGAAACGAACTGATTTGTGAGCTCCTAATTGTTCCATACTACTGTAATATGTATGTACACATACAGTTACACTCGACTCTATATATCATAATCGTGATATTATACGACAGAAAGGAAAGCACAATAGTACCAATATATGAGTGGGGATAGTGCACTAAATTCACTTATAGAAAGTAGTAGAAAACAGTGTATACCAGGTCAAGTTTAATTATTTCTTTCACTATTGCGCTATAATATTATGCCTACCCCGCTACATAATACACCTAAAGCATATACATCTGTAGTAACTGTACATTACTATTTGTTTCCCTCCACATATCCTCGAATAAATATTTCATACTCCGTTAGTTGCAAAAATAATAATATATTGTAAAGGTTTGTTTGGACAGAGGTTAAGAAACCAAGTATTCTGCGAAAACGGCTAGACCTTATGGGCCTTGGTCCTTTTTTGGTTATAAATGGTTGAGATCTACTGGATTCTTCTCCTTAAAATACAGATTTGAAAGACGACATCATTTTGGCCCTTACAGCTATGAACGCTTTCGACCTTATGACCACGTTTATAAATGGCTATGATCATTTGGTCAAGTTTATTTTGATACTCTTGTACACTAATCTCATCTAAGAAGGTAATACTAGTTGGCTATTATAGTGTCCCATCCATTAATGTGATTTTAAAATATTCTGCTACAATATTCTGTTATACTTGTGGCAAATTGGCATTTAATAAATTGGCATGTTTTTTGGCACATTTTGAATTGGCACTTATGTAAATTTCAGAATTACAAAATGGACAATTAGCACTTTTGATTTTGGCACTCATATCCGGATATTGCACTTTTATCGGCATTTAAAAGACTTATCCTAATAACATCTAAACTAAGTTATGCTATACCATGCTATGTGTGGTGTGCTGGCGTACTAGTGTCCATCATAAGATTATGTTTGAGGGCTTGTTCAGGAAAATTGTACACATGAATATTTACGTGTTGTATAGGTAGGTAATGTACGTACTATACGTACGTATTGCTATGTTGTAAATTCCGAAGCAGAAAAGAATAAATAAAAACTCTTTGAAAAGTAAAAGGAAGGGGAAAACGTCATAATTTGTAGTTTAAACCAAGACAAGCAGAGAAAAGATCTTGATGTAGACGAGAGGAAAAAATATTACTTGAAACCTTTGAATATAAAAGTAAGTATTCAGAGTGAGAGCAGTAGATATAGTAAGCATACAGAATATCAAAGTTACGTTAGTTATTGTATCATAGCTGCATAGTGCTGCCTATATAGATACATTTGTGAATGAATTTTAATATAGGATCACAGGCAAGTTCCTTTCTATTTGCAGCGGCAGAATTTCGGTCTTAAGTTTGAAGTATTAGTAGAAAAATGAAAGTAAAGCCGTGTGTGATCGAAGGTGCTGCAATATCATAGACTGATAACAGGGAACTGCACCAAGACGAAAAATTTGCTTTTGCCTGTTACATGCAAGAATTCTGCATTAAGGATGTAGATAAAGTACATACATGTCCGTTTAGTATACTAATAACATCGCTTTTCTGACTAAGGTGCAACGTTATTACTTCTCATTGCCTTTTATGTATGCTTGTGTTCTTGTACTGTGAAAGTGGAGAAAAAAGATGTGAATATAGTCAGGGGGTATATGCATTGGGAGAGCAGATGAGAAATCCTTAAATATATAGGGAGACAAAGGCCGCATTTCATTGAAACGTGCTCTACTATAGGTAAATAGTTATTATAGAAAAAGAAAGCATTGAGAACATTAGCTTTGTATTGCCATGCGTTATTACTAGTTATACGCAGATATACGTTTTATATGCTATAATGTAGCCTTAAGTGTGTGGTAGGGATGGATGTATATACACAAGTGGGAGGGATGTACATTTATAGAGGAAGGTTGGTCCTCGTTAAAAATTTACGTTACAACAGTTTTCTAAGAGATTTCCCACAACTTTCTCTGTTCTTTCCTGTAAGAAAGGGGCTATCAGTATTAGGGATAATAGTAACGTGTATTCCTATGGATATTTTAGGTGGAAGTGAGGTAGGTAGACTGTAGAAGTAGTATATGATGAGTTGAGAGCTCATTCAGTAAGTCATAGTACGAGAGTATGCTTTCTTCTCTTGTCTTCTCTCACTTTCCGTATTTTATGCTGTCGTTTTTACACCACGTAGTTCTCCCTTCCTCGAAAACCTTTCTCTGCGTTCGCCAACTCCTTGTAACTAATTCAATGCAATGCACAGCAGAAGAAGGAACGTAAGGGCTAGTAGAATTATGTAGAAAAGTACTTTATAGGGTAACTTGGTGCAGCCTAGAGTATCTGAAGTCGGGAGAAGCCACACTCAACTTTCCTTGGCTCTTTTCAAAGTCACTACGCGAGGATAATGTTTGACATCGTTATATTAATGCCCTCATTTTGACCTGGTGCGACCTGAACAACATAAAACATCCCGAAGACTATTTCGACTCCCTTCCCGCAGTTGCAAATGGGGAAAAAATGTCTGTACTTTGCGGTGACTTCCCTTGCCTCTCCCTCCACATCAACTTTAGCCACGCTCGACTTTTAGACAAGGACAAGCAGCAGTAATATTTTTCTAAGAATCCTTCAGATAAAATTTCTTTTCACTGTCTCATGTCGCATTAGTACTATTACTACCAAAGTAAACAGTTATGTAATATCTCCCTAATATTATTTCCTCCTACCTAATGGCTAAGTTACAAATGAGAGACTTCCCGGAAATACGATATAAATACCTACTCTCTCCTAGGTAAATTTAAATGAGATGCTATATTTCTTTTCTATTCCCATTCTCAATCCCTTAGACACTATCTTCTTTCACTTTCAAGTGTTTTTCAGACAAAATTAATGTCACGTTGTAAACAGACACTTTTTACGAGATTTTATAAGCAAAAGCAAAGTGCATACTTGTGCATATTATGCAATTTCTGATTCCTTTTATGTTTACATGGGATTTCAAAATGAACCACACAGAATGTTTTCAACTGATTTATCAGTATCAGGAACGGTGGCTGTCATTGTGCTCTACTAAATAAATATTTCGTATCTCGTCTGCAGTTTTTTCAATCAAGATATCATTGTCGCTGGAGAATCCGTTTTCTATATTTTAGTATTCCACCCACAGTAATAAATTGAAGTAATAGGGAAACCACTGAATAAAACTAAAAGCTGGGTCTCCGTGTTTCAAAAGTCGAAAGGAGTCGATGAAACGTACCTGAAATTGTACATGAAATTGCTATGGAATCTTAGAAATCTTTGAGATTGTCTTTGTTTCAGAATTGTCAATTTAGGGTCAAGATAGGAGTGCATTCAATCATATTTCAATCCCAGCTGCAAATAGAGCAAAGTGAAAGTATAACAAGATTTTGTGAAAAGCTGCCAACACAAGGAATGTCATTCTGATTTCAATCAAACCTTCGCCAGCAGATATTTATACCTACATCAGCCTGTCTTAAATATTGCCAAAGATGGACACGAAAGTAGACCCTTCTCAGTGTAGAGCAAAATGCCCTAACGAGTGTTTAAACTTTAAATTTTTCAAAAATATAGAAAGCGACGATTCTGCCTGGGAGGAAGCAGATGATCCAGATAGTAAGAATGGTTCAGAAAAGTTAGAAGTTTTATTTCAAGCAAGTGAGTGTGCAAGCTCCAAGGTATTCGACCCAACTAAGTTATCCGAATTTGAACACGAAAAAATGATGAAATTATTCAAACAAAAGGCTGCTATTGCGTATCTGATAAGTGTGGGATGCACAACTCACCAGTCATTAAAAGATATGACACAATACGTTCTTGAAAATGAAGAACCCCCTCCTTTCAAACCCAAATGTCCAGGTGATTTAAAAAAACATAACACTGGAGATAAAAACCGGAAACACAAGCATAAACATAGGCCTAGAAAAGTTAACGCCAATTTGGAGGCATTGGGATCAGAAGAGCCAAATGATAAAAGTGAAGAAAAGGACGATGGAAAGGTTACAGTAAAACGGGTATCATTCCCACAGGAAATAAAGAATCAGGAAATTCATATCCCGATAGTGCCTATAACTGTTTCTCAAATTCGTCAAAAATTAAGTGTAGTTTCCTTTTACGGTTTCGCACAAGAATTAATTAAGCCCAAAAAGCCTGTACTAAGGAATCTGGCGGTACAAAATGTTGTCAAAGTTCGTAAAAATGAGGAAAAGGAGAAACTGAAAAAAAAAGTTTTATTGCCTCCGCTTGATGAGGTGGCTAGAAAACGATACAACGATAAAGTGGTAGACTATTTTTACAGAAGTAACATCAATCCAAAAAATTTAAAAACTGCCAAGCAAAAACAAGAATATCGAGACAATTGCAGGAAAACAGATGCGGAATGGAGAAAATACATCAATGAATGGGGACTATATTTTCCATACTCCGGGTTCTTACATTTACGGCACAAGGCAATCAAAGAGCTGGAATGTTCCCACATGGCTCCAGGGATGTATCATCCTGACGAGTATGAAGAGATTCAACGAAATAAAAAATTTAATTTGCAAAGAGGTTTTGATAAGGGAACACCCCGATTTTTAGTGAAAGAGGAATTTAGTCACGTAACTCCCTACAGTTATGGTGATGGTGTTTTTAAATACGAAAAGTACATGAGGAACAACGGAAATGCTAAGAATACGAATCTTCCGCAGGCGCATCGATTTCCTTACCAAAATAAGAATTCTGACCCTTCGGTGGCCACTTACGATCTCCCATGTTCAATAGATACACTTTTGAAATCCAAGAAAGGTGTTTTATATCCAAAAGATGGTATTCCTTGGCACAAACGTCGTCCTCGCGGCTACATTTCTTCTGGTTATCATGTGGTGCCAAAGGAAGCACAGCCAAGACCAGTAAACGATTTAGATTTTTATAGAAATTTTAAAGTTAATAAAGAACATTCTGCATTGAAGCCTTTGCCAGGAATGGCCGACGAATTGAACAGTGGCTACAATAAATACAAAGGTAAATTCAAAAAAATCAATCCCAAAGTATATACAAAACGTAGCGAAGATACACCTGGACCAGGGCTTTATGATATTACCAAAAAACCGCCTGTGCGTTTGACTAAAGAAGAGCAAACACGCCTTCTAGAAAGAGATGAGTTGCAAAAACACCCCCATAGAACAAAAGACGAGATGACCCATGTTGACTATGAGCCAACGGAAGATTTCCAAGTTCTTGCTGCCCCTTTTAACTCTGAATCCATTGGTCCTGGTACATACCACCTTTCAGGCACACTTACCAACTTAAATGGATTTCCAAGACTATTTAAACAAGGCCTTCCACAAGCACTTCCTAATAACAAGTTTAAAGCACTTAAAGAGAGATATCGAGGGAAAGATGTTCCTTTAGAGGAAAAATTAGCAAATGCTGATTTGTAAGGCTATATCTAACTAGGCTGAAGTTAGATTGCCAATTGTCACAAATAACTGCTAGTAATTGTGTAATTGTTTTTCAGTATAGGATCTAATAGTAAATCTTATTCATAGATCAGATAAACTAAAAATCAGACAACAAAATGTAGGTACGCGTACACACTTTAGGGAAGTGGTAATTATATAATGGAAAATGTATTATACATTGGGAAAAAGAGGAGAGCTAATGCTATGTATGTAAAAATAATGGTAACCTAAAAAGTAGCACAGTGAGTACATATTAAATCTTAGTCATAGTATGAGTACAACATTACTACATATACCATAATGTACTTAATTATTGATGAGGTAATTAACGATTATTGCATAACTACGCAATTTGCTTTCTACCAAATAAAGTTTTTTAAAAACTAAATAAAAACCATTAAATGAATCCGCGATTACGTGCTAACTGACTTTATTTTAATAAATATAAGGAATTTTGCATTATTCATCAGAAAATAAAGCCATTTTAGATACTCATCCTAGTAAATAATGTTTGTTCAACAGTTATTATGAGTTCCAAAACTGTGTACTGTAGTGAATTCCATCTTGAACTGTGTCACAGGTCACAAGTGCAGAATCATTGAAGAATAGGAGACACAACAGCAAATGCATTTTTGTCGTGCGCTCATTCACATTAAATTTGTATCGTGTACCAGTGGGTGTACCATAGGTTTACAAGTTACAAGTATCGAATGCAAGGTTAATAAACTTGAGGTCATTAACTACTGTGCATACTGTGATCACACATTGTGCCTGAATAATTTGACTGATTACAATAATTCCTAAATGGGTGATTTTAATTAAAACAGATTGTGAAACTGGTGTATGATTTCATGGTAAAAGTCATTGATAGGAAAGGATCTTTTCTTATCTCGCATTGAAGTAAATGGTAGTAGTAATTAATCCCGAATGGTAAATCGCGTAAAAGGATTTAATGAGATCGATGATGAAAGCTATTTAGGCCAAGGAGAAAATGTTGAAAAATAGTGCGAGGCATAGTAAAACAGTGGTGAGGTAGAGCGTTTGTTAGGGATCTCCGTCTCTATTCGATCGTTTTCTTGAGTGTAGAACCTATTAGGGGTTTTACATAAAAACTAAAAATAATGTAAGGGTAGTAGCGTATGTAATGTTGTTGCTGCTGGGGAAAGCAATGCTATGGTTTACTATTAGTGAAGCTGAAGTTTAGTAAATGTAGTGGTGGTGTGGGTGAATAGGCGTGCATATCTATAGTACCTATATATATATATATATGTATCTATAGTATGGATGGATATGTTTGTAGTAAATAGGCAGTAGAAGGGGTAAGGCGTCTAAGACTCCACCAAGATAGAGCATCGTGACGGCCTAAATCCAAATCTTCAATTCCCACTCATGCATGCATCATTGCCCCATTCCGGAGAATTTAATGAGCTGCTCTTCCGAATTTATGTCATTTCTTTCAACGTCCTTTCAACCAAGACTTTCTTTCTGTTATATTATTATTAGGTCTACTTGTGCTTTTCACATGTCCCGATATGTCTATTGTCCTCTCGTCTACTCCATTCTGTATGCAGGGCACTGTCTCTAAGTACTCACTACACCACACACACTTATACTCTCTCTCTCTATAAATATAGTATTTACCGGGCTAGGGCCAAAAGGAGAGTGCATATGTAAGTAGACGATTCAAACAGCTACCTACCTCCTCCTCCTCCTCCTCTATACATATGTCCTTTTTCCAATTGAATCCAAAGGAAAGGAAAATAGCGGCAATAGTATTTTCACTATTACTTGGGAAAGAAGGAGGGAAAAGTGAAAGAGAGTCGTGTAGGAGATGACTCGTGAGTTTTCATCTTCTCTCTTTTCCTCTCTAAGACCATGAAGTAGTGTTTATAAGGAGAAAGGGAATCTAAAAGGAGAAAGTCAAGCCAGTTTTTCTTTTCACATGACTTTCACCGAAGCAGAGAGCGAGAGAGTCCCTTGTGTAGTATATAGGTAAGAGAGTAAATTGTAGTTCATGATTGATGATTTACCTGCATTATTGTAGTATTGTATTGTATTCGGGACTGTGTTGTATTACATTGTATTGTATTACAAGTTCTTTTGTACTGTAAAGAGTACATTTAGGGTCAGAGTGCATTCTATTCTATTCTCCAGCCATCAAATTACACTACACTGCATTACACTCACAGTTCCTTTTCTTTTTATGTCTGTTCGGTCAAAAGTTTCATAGTTACATTACATTACTGCATACATTCAACTTTCAGAGACTGATTGCATTGAATTCAATGCATTCTAATGTACAGCGGCTCTTCTACGTTACCTAAGCCTACTATTATACTTTACTACAGAGAGAGAGAGAGGGAGAGAGAGAGAGAGAGAGAGAGAGAGAGAGAGAGAACACAGCAAGAGCAATAAATGTTCTATAAAGATATTTATATTTCTTTACTAACTTCTCTCATTTCTCTGAGTGATCTGATCCGAACAGTTTCTTTTTCTTCTCATCTCTTTCACTTCCCTGTATATATTACATAGTTATTGCATGCAGAAAACTATTTCCTCTGCATTATAGCAGGGGTTGTTATGCAGAGCATTCCTTTTGCTCCCTAATATATACTTACAACAAGCATAGAGTTACACAAGAATGAGTATCACTTTGAATTGCATTCCATTGCTTTCGTTTGATTCCCTTTATTTCTCTTCTAACGCTCAGGTGAAGTTTCCTTTCCCTTGACAAGATAAAATATCTCAACAGTTTCCTAGATTTAAGTTAATTTCTTTCCAAACTTGGCAATGTTAAACTGTGCTGAAATATTTGCTTTACAGCTTTTTCGTATATCCTCTTCTTTCCTAACTAATGCCAGGCTCTCTAACTTCCTTTGCCTCCAAAAATACACTTATATGATGATAATGTATTACTCGTGTACTTGTGCTATGCCTAATAATCTGTCCTTATGCAATAAATCCTGTAAGTAGATGCAAATAGTCGAGAGTAGGATATTAGGAGAGAGGAACGGCAAAAAGGAATCTCATCCTCTATATATATTGAGTAATTTTCGTAGAAAAACTTGTCCAGCTCTTTTTCTCGTCTCTAATCTACACGATGCAGTAATAATGTGGGTGTACATGGAGTTATGTTCCGATTTAGCTAAAATGGGGCGAGAAGGAAGTGAACGCAATGGAAAATGGTAAAATGTGTAAGAGAAAAGGGAGAACGAGTCCTTTTGGCACTGAGTACACTTACGCAGTTATTTCTTCGAAGGAGATGTAGTAAATGAGGCTCTTATCTGTAAATCTAGTTGGATATATTCCCTTTAGCTATAGCTATTATTTTATAGGTAGAGAATGTGGCCTGATATGGTGTGAATTAAGGATAGCTTTGAATTACGGCTTACGAATATGATAATATTCCATTTTCCTTGGCTTGGCATCATTGCCTATCTTTTCCAAAGGCTCTTCCCTCCGCACTATTTCCATTTCCCTTGATTTGGCTTTAGCAAAGCGGTTCAAGACAGGACAAGCCAAGGCAAAGGTTATCTCTCCTCTAAAATAGCTAAGAACACAAGCTCTTTGCACTGGGGCTCTATAGAATATATTTAGATCTCAGTTGCAGAAATGAAGTTACAATATTATTCGTGAAATTTAGGTGCAAGTAATGAGCGTGATTATATCTCTTGGTTTCAGACAAGACTCTTATATCTTACTTGACTCTATTGCTCTTGTACAAACACTTATGATAGAGAGAGAGAGAGAGAGGAGGACCTGAATTTCGCTAGACTGACTATGTACACACTACTACGCAGATAATCAGCTTCACACAAAGCTCAGGCTGTGAAGTCTTGCTGATTTTATATTTTTGACATTCTATATTATAACACTACGTAGGTATCTCTCTTTCTCTCTCTCCCTTTCTACTTTCTACACGGGAGAATTACTTACTAGGAATCTTGGGCTCTTTGGGTTTACTTTGCAACTAACTAACTACTGTTCATCTGTAGAGCATAATAGTGGAATGGAATACAATGGGAAGTTGGGAAATTGCTACATCAGAGCTGTTGTATGCAGCAGTGTGGAGTGTAGAGTAAATCTTTGATGGTGGATCTGAACTCTTGCAGAACGTATCATGAGATCCTTTAAATAGAGAGAAATAGGACGAGAGTTAAGCAAATGTTGAAAATAGTAGGAAATAGGAAGCATCACAGCAGTGCAAAGTATTCCAATTAATTTTTGCACTTGAGTTGAGCTAAGTCCAAATTTCTCTTGCTAAATGTAAAACGAGAAAGGCTACATCAGAATTTCCTTACAAAGAACTGATGCCACACTGCACTGCACTGTGTTGCTAGAACATTCAACTACACTCATCCTCGCTCACATCACTTACATAGTTCAACTCTGTAGTTACATCTAATATTACATTACACAATATTATAACATCATCACGTTAAATATTCTTGCCATGACCTGCCATGCCCTCATCAGTTGCGTAGCCTCCAAGAGTAAACTAAATAGACATGAGCAAAGCAGCGTAGTCTTCCTCACAGATCCCCTGGACTTTACTCTGCGTTAATAAGTTATGTTTTAAGTTGCATTACATATTATTTATGCAAGCAGATATGTCTATTAGGATATTCCTCTTATGTATGGCCTATGAAACGATCCTTGGCTGGCTGACTACTATAATTTACTTTATAATGCTACCTCCTATTTACTAACGTGTTCGTTATTAGACTAGATTCTCTAGACTGCCACATGAGAAATTCTTCCCGAGCTCAACATTAGCTCTCTCGAGCTTGCAATGAGAGTGCAGAAGATGAGACTCAGCAGAGCAGTATTAACACTTTTCTCTTTTTGCCAACTAAGCATTTAGTCAAGCCTAGGGAAAGCTAGAAGTTACACTTTCATGAAGGAAAGTGACGATTGAAGTAACCCTTAAAGTCTAACTACTATTATAGCTAAACATCCTCACATATCACTCCCAGACTCATATACAATATCAAATTAAAGCTATAACCTTTATTTATCAACTATGAACATCTCTTACTTTGTAGCTACAGATATTTATTATTACTAACGAATATATGACTCCTGTGTTTGTACTAGTTCTTCCATCACCTGACCTATTATTTATAGGAACCCATTTCAGTCTTGAGTCTTTGATACGTTATTTTACCTCTTAAATATTGCATCCACTCGCAATAAGACAGCTATGGCGCCCTAAAAAAGACTCACCAGCTCAGCATCAAAACAAATACATTAGAGTAACTATACTTAATATCTAAACGTACATAAATAATAGATATCCAATTGCGAAGAAATTATACCCTCGCCCTCGATTAACGATCTAATGCTCTTTCACAGCTCATAGCTTTATTACTTAAACTTTTATCATTTCATCGGAAAGATTTTAGTCCTTATAAATTGGAAAGACTTAGATTTTTCCAACAATAAGATGTATATAGCTCTCTCCATGTGGTTGAATCAGTGAAAAGTACTTTTTTAGCATAAATAAACGACTTTTATAATATTTGATAAATCGTCGTTTAAACTTGTAGCATATCGTATTAGATTTGTATCTCTCGAAGAAGCTATTGTACTTTACAGCTTAAAGACTTATGACATCATTTTTATTTGTCAATTTTGCTTGCCAGTAATATTAAGGCATAGTATTTTGTTTTATGATAGGTAAGCTGTGGATTGAGTGTTGAAACAAATGAAAATTAATTCAAACAGTTCAAGAAGAAATGCATGACTAATACTAATAAGTACGCTTATGTATATCTACAATACTACACTCTTGTCTGCAGATATTTAATTAGTATGTGTGTCAATTATTTGTCTGGAAATGTTTTCCTAATAGGCCGTCTTCTTTGATTACCAATGAATTTCGTTAGAAAAATGATATAGGAGTTTTCTCTTCTATTACAAATAGTATCCTTTATGACAAAAGTAAAGATATATATTATAAGGTAAAATAGAATGATAGACAATGGCAATTGTGTATAGAGTGTCTTTTCAGATAAGCAGTAACATTACATCGAGAACATGTTTGAGAAATGTGAGGAATTTCGGTTGAAAGAACAAGAAATTCTTTAGTTGGCTTTTCTCATTGAGCACAGATTTTGTAGCTTAAAGTGAGATAAAGACAGTTGAACGGAAGAAGACACGAACAGGGAGGAAGTGGAGAAAAAGACGAAACAAGAGTTTGTTGCATTAAGACTTTACGATCTATGAGAAAGGAATCTACAAGGAGCTATAGTATTCTCCAGAGTTAGTGGAGAACATACAACAACAACGGCAACAACAACGGAGTAAAAATGCTGTTGTTAATGAAAGTGAAATGCTTTGGTTTACGAGGAATGCTCGTGTGTCTA
This sequence comes from Tomocerus minor, assembly GCA_009936455.2. NCBI lineage: Eukaryota > Metazoa > Arthropoda > Collembola > Entomobryomorpha > Tomoceridae > Tomocerus > Tomocerus minor. Next base: position 34,970 of record JAAAYG020038040.1, read on the forward strand.
CCTATTTAATGTAGAGTTGCAACAACGCAGTAAATCCATACCTTGCCCACTGTAATCTTCAAATTTTTGGAGAGATGTTACTATTGTGCTAAGCAGTGAAGTCGCTATTCTTTGCTGTGTTTGAATGTACTATGTGTTTCCTTGAGACTTTTATCTTGAGTTACATTTTTCAAACTCCTAGGTACCTAATCAGCGATGAAAAGAAAAAAGAATGTGTATAATGTGCACAAATGATAGGATCCGGCTAAAAGGCTTTCTTAAGATGTTTTCAAAACCAAAGCTCCGTCTTTGGCTAAACAAAGATATCGCATTGTCATTTATCTTTAATTGGCATACCTTTGCTAAAAGCCATTTAAGCTCCAAGGAATTTCCAACGTTTCAGTCTTTACTACGTAATTACACACTAGTTTAAAAAATGCATTATGCTTTGCTGTAATCACAAAAAAGATTTTTAAAGATACTTTTCTTCCTTTTCAGGTAAATATGTAAATAATTATTAACAGAGGATTGAACTCTGAGAAAGTCCACGTATATACATAACTACTGTTCCATGATAATAGATGCATCTAGGACAGAAGAAGGAGTGTTGAAAAGAAGCCAATTATCATTCACATATCCATACTTTAATGGATGCAATAGATACGAAGCTATGATAATATAGAGTTCAACAATAGCTATGATAATATATTGCATCTGGAGATGATAGTAGTGGTTGGGAAAGTTTAGTCAGATCGCGAGTCAGTTTGAGGGCAGAATTTTGTTGTGGCGTTTAAACGGAGGATTGATACTGATGTCAAGAAAATTCAATTTGTATCCAAGATGAGACAAGACAGGAAATGGGAAATGGTTAGAAAAATGATGAGGGAGACAAGCTGCCGTAAACAAAAGGCTGGCTCCCTGGCCTGGAATGGCTTGCTGTACTCTTCTCTCCACTCTCGACTCGTCTCAGTCAGCGTTGAAAGTTTTCCGATTTTTATTGTGGTCGTTGTGTGTCAAGACAAGAGAGGGAATTTCCTTCCTTTTCCTTTTCTTATGCTTAACAATCTACGACGGGATTCATCATCCTCGGGAAGTTAACTACCATCCAATTCTTGCAGGACAAAAGTTCGCCCACAAAACTTGAACCACCAACTCTACTCAAATTTCAACCCTTTTACTTTCTAAAAATTCAAAACTGTAACTCTTCAATTTCAACCTAAAATATAGCTAACATATATAATTAACATTCATGTTAATTTTGCAAGTTGTTGTTGTATATTTCTCAATTAAATATATTAGGACTGTATAATGAAATTTAAATGCTTTTGATTTTCGGATTTTGTAGGTAATGTTGGATGAATGTGCTAAAGTCACAAGCGCCGTAAGTATGTTGGAAAAGTAAAGGATGATATGACAAATTGCCAAGTTGTGTTCTAGGTAAGTTTCCGTCGTGGAGTGGGGCTTAAGAAAGTTTTACTATTCGCTTTTACTTATAGTTAGGCACTTACTTTTGTTGTAGTGATGGCCCGGGATGCGTTGGCTGTCGGCTGATCCCCGCGCCTTGGCTTGCATCTCTAGTTTTCACTAAGATTATAACTTTAGTGTCTGTTGAAAGGGAATGCATGAAGATAAGGAGAATAATACATAAAATATGTGCATAGGTATGATAAGCCCGTTGAACTGGAGAATGAAACAGAAAGAAGTTAGAGTCGCAATCTTGAACTTTTATTGCTGCTTATTAGATGAAATATATATTTAGGAAGATTACAACGAGTTACACATATACAATAAAACTGAACCTGAAAATAAGGAGTTGAAAAAGTAGAAAAGGATTGAGATTGAAGGGACAAGCTGTTAGCTAAGCAATAATATTACTATTTGGGAAAATACAGCCTTTATTTTTTCTTGTTTCTCGAGGATAATTCTTTGCTCTTTTCACTCTTTCGTCTGTAGGTATGGAATGTAATTGGTTTTTTATGGCATTACTCAACTCTACAGCGAAGTGTTTAGTTTAGTTCAGTTTAAGTAAACCATAGAGCCTTTCTCCATTTAACTCCCCTTCAACCTCCAGCAATGTGAAAGAAGATAATCAAGAGTCCATTAGCGGAAAACTAATTGGGAGCTGGTGCGATTCTCTTTCTCTCATTCTCACTACTTTTATAAACTTGCATCCAAATCTATTAATGTACACACAATAAATACAGCACAATAAACATTTACAAACGTACGTGCTATTGATCTATACATTTAAAAGTAGATTTCAAACTTTTATATAAGAAAACATTTAGAATGTACATATCTATAGCCAATAAATAATCATTCATTCATATAAACCTATATATATATATACTTGTAATAGTATATATATAGTTGCTATATTATAAGGTATTTTTATTTTTATGTATAGAGTCCTGAGAACGAAATAAACTACTAAAGACCTGCGTAAGGAACATTGTAGTTTTACTGGACTCAAGACTGAGGCTGAACTGAATTGTTATTATCTTATTTTCCTGTTTCCTCCTCCAAGCAGCAGAAAGAGAAGAAAATAGGAAAGAGCAACTAAAATACTTTTCCTTCTTCGCCACGCTTTGCTAAGCGGAAAAACAATCCTTTGCGTAGGGAACTAATATAATGTGAAGTGGAGTAGAGCTCAGAGTCGACTGAACTGAACTGAGCAGAGAGTTGCATTACATGCTCCTATCTTTGCTTTCTTCTATACAACGACCTCCCTCCAGTAAACAGTGTCAGCGGAGAAAGTACAGCTACAGATTCCACATTTAAAGGCATACTGGTAATGCATTGTTTTTGGTAGCTGATGTCAGTAACACTAAACAACAAAGCACATAAGAAACTTGAGAAACAAAAATCCTCCTCGTTTCTATAACTGTCTGTTTGTCTATTTGTCTGTCTGACTGATGTTATTGGAGGCGTGCGAATTTTTTCCCGTGTATTTATTAGATTGGGGCTCTGGATGTGGCAACCAAACCCCAGACAAACTAAACCACAGAGAGAAGGACAAACCTAGCCCTTTCTTCTTGTTCAGGGGGAACCGCCTCACAATAAGCTAAACGAGATACTCCTCTAATGTCATATCTAACAATAAAACACATTTTATATACTACACAACATATCTTTGTAAATAATGAACACTCCCTTTCCCACATAAATAAAATTCCATTGACATTTCACTCAAATGACAAAAATATCTAATTCATGCCCTAATTCCTGAGCCCTAATTCTAAGAATACCACTAGCTTATCTTTTTTTGTTCGTATTACAGCTCATCAGAACATATTTGACACATAGGTAGTGGATTTACAGTTTTATGCGCTGCTTGCAACACAATTTGTTGAAGGTCAAATGTGAATTTACTGACATAAGGAATGTACATCCATAAAAACTGCTATTCAAAGTTTTCTTTTACTGCTAACGTTAATACCAAAAATTACTAAACACACAATTATTAATGTCATCTCGACATTTGTATTTTGTATTACCGTGAAGAAAGGGAGGATCTGCATTTTAGTATTATTATTTACTTTGTTATAACAGATAATTTAAGACTATGCCGTAATATGATAATAAAAACTTTGTGTGTAATGATGTAAATGAGTCGGTAGTCTCGGTAGACACAATTAGCACTTTTATCACTTTATTATAAGACAAGACGATACAAGACAACATAATGCCTGCCATTAATTAAAGGACATATTTATTATGCTTTAATGCTTACAAGATTTTAATATTTTGGTTGTTACATTGGGTGGGCGGGCATTTTTTAGGGTACATAGGTAAAGAAATTCAGTATTTTATAGCTACATACAAGTGTCATATCTTCATTAGTCTCTATCATATAACTTAAGTGATTGATGACTCATTCATGAGTTTCAGTCAACCGTTACGGGTTTGTAGTTCTTGACTGAAACTCATAATTAAAGAGAATTTAAAGGAAATTCATCCTATGGGAAATAGTAGTTTTGCTATGTAAACTGTGTGGGTGGGTATAAATCTAGGTTTTATTGTTCGGAGGTACAGATACAATTTTTTGTCACAATGTTAATCAGTGTTAGAAGAAAAGATTCGTATTTAGCATTTGTTGCCTTGTTTTTTTTTGCTTTCTATGCTTACATTGTGCACGGTGTTCCTTATTTAGATAGGTATATAACATTTTGGTATTATAATATGTATTAAATCGTATCATTTATGGTTTTAGGATATAATATTTTGTGAATTCATTATGCCATGCTTACAGTAATTGGTATTTAGTTGGTTGGTGATTTGTTACAGCCATATACTGGGAAAGGAAGTCCGCACACACTCGTAATAGATCCATACAAGAAACAACAGGGAGCTGCTGATTAAAACCAAATCGAATGATCCGTTAAGGGAACCTGCAATTAAACACATCAAATTAAAAATGACATTCGTACTTTAATATTTCTTAGTATACACGTAGATAAACTTCAAAACTTTCGATAGGTAACGATGTTTCATTATAAGCCAAGACTATTGCTACTAACTTTGAATAATAACAACAGATATAATATAAATAGTCTACATTATTTCTTCAGGGAACAGATTTAACATAGACCACATTATTCAACCTCTCTCCACATTGGGATTTGTAACAATAAAAAGGTCAATTAACGCGCAAAGCACTGTAATTGGGAAACGCATATGTTAATATTAAAAAAGAATGAGTGCTGGAGAGGAGGGATGGAGTATGAATTAAGGGCGGATGATGATGAGGTGGAAAAGTGGAAGGTGAATGAAATAGAAGTGGACAAAACGATAGGTCTGTAAAAGGACAAGGGAAAGGAGTTCAATTGTCAGGTTGAAAAGCTGGGAATGTTCAAACTTATTGCAATAATGTTGCATGATGGGACCCCAGAGAGCAATAATCCGGACCCTGGGAGCAAGAACAGACCATCCTATGATTTCTAAACCAAAATAGAGATAGGTAAGTGAGTAGCTGTACCCAGTCAGGGCAGGCAGGATTGGATTTCGTTAGAAGAAAAGGTTCTCTCCACAGAGAGAGAGAGAGAGAGAGAGAGAGGAGTATGTGTGTAGTGTGGGGGATAGTATACTAATAGGAGGGAGAGAAAGCTAAATCTCGCATCAGCTACAATACAGACAGACAAATACTGTAGTTTATTCACTGGAATCTGTCTACCTTCTGCTATGGACTTACCTATCTGCTCTTTTCACCTCTCCTCGCACTCCTCCACCACATTCTGAACATACCACAAAAAAATCGAAAGAAATGAGATGATGAAAGAACTTCTTTCTTTAAATGTACTTCTTTCCTTCTTTTGTCCCGCTACAGCCTGTGTATCATATATTACAACACATACGCTCCCAGATGCTGCGATTTAATACGTCTACTAACTCTCCTTCTCCTTAGAAAATATCTAGTTGTACAAGCATTTAATTACCTCAATAGCATTCTGTACAGCTCTCACTTTTTATTTCCTTTGAAACAGATGGGACTTTCTTAAACTACAATAAAAACTGCAACTTTTAATTTGGCTCCTACACCAGAGAATGACAAAATAACTGTATTTTACTTTGAATCCTGTACTTCATTGAAGAACTCTTTTTTTACTGTACTTTGCAATCCCTCAGTATAAATACAAACGCTCAATAGTACCATATGAAAGAAGGATGTTATATCATCTGTTACACATACATAGTATATATATGCAATTGTCTCCACTAGGTACTGTTCAATCTGCTATGCTATGTCTCAAGAGCTCTCTTCATTCTCCATTACTTATTCAAGAGAGCACAGTAGCTGATAGCAAATACATACTATAAACCACTATCAGTTACAGATAAAGCAATTTAAATACATAGGTACTATTATTACCTAAACTACTTACTACAAACATTAAACGTGAAGATATGTTGATGTCCCACTTTTATAGACATTCACAAGGTACAACTATTTACTATCATTTACGAACTATACATACTACATACCATGTGTGCATATACTTATATAATTGTAAAAAGGAGCTCTATACATATACGAAGTAAGTGCAGTTAGTTAGTCCTCGTTTTGAGACTAAAGTTTTAAGTCATAGTTTTAGCCTACCTTTAATGGTCGCACTGGAACGCAGGAGAGTGTCTTGGTTGCTCAAGGAATAGCGACGGGGCGTCGTCTGAATTGCAATACTGGAAAATTCGGAGTAAACGTCAAAAACTTGGCCTTTGCAGCTCAGTCTCATGCTAGAGAGGTTGTAGTTGTGGGGCACATCGAAGACGAACACCGACATCGTCGTCGTCAACTTTGCATCGTCGTAATCTTTCCATGTAACTCTTCGAGGTACCGATGCAGCGATCTTTTAACAAAAGTTTTCCAGACATTAGTGAATGCCAAATTTTACTAAATTGAAGAACTTCCAAATTCAATCTACATCTTTATAAAACCTACATCTTTATAAATCACAACCATCATAATAACATTACCAATAATAACCCTATAAACCATACTGCTTTTTTATTTACCACGAGTAATTAGCTTAATTACTAATTAATGTTCCACCCTAGAAGAGTTAACGTCCCTTATGAAAAATCAGTTTTTCTTAGCCCCCAGGGGAGTTAGGGAGTTGATTTTTTCTAAAAACGTAGGTCTTTTCCTGTACCGAGGGCGAGTCGTAGGGATTTCCCGAAAAACCGTCTAATAATTTTTTTTGTGAAGTGGGAAAAATGCATATAGTTTGGACAAAAGTATTTATTTCTAAATAAAATCCCTACCCTCGCGACAGGTGAGCTCAATTTTTTGAAATATTGCATTTCAAAATCGGGTGCACCAAACTGGAGAAAGACGGTTTTTGCGTATTTGCCATACACGTAAATCCTCTTCATAGCTTTACAACATAATGTTTTCTTCCGTCATGGTCATCTTTATAGGCTAATAAGTAGTAAATATTTAATACCCCATTCCATGCGATTTCCATTAAAAAGGTAACCCATCTAGCTCGCCTCAAGTTTAATAGGGATAGAATAAAATTCCAAATGTCCCTCTCCAATATGCCCATACAAAATCCAAGACTACAGAATGAAGCAAAAATTATGAATTGAATCATGACATCAACTGTAATAATATTGCGTACAATAATGCGACAGAAAAGCTAAAAGGCCAAAGAATTAACGTTTCAAAGTACTCAAAGTTTCTAGAGTACGTATGCAATGTGAATGTGAGTGTATGACTGGAGATTGTAAATTGTGTTTGGAGGCTTGAATAGTACAACGAATACATAGAGGCAATTTGACAATAATGCAATAAGCGGAAATGGAAAGGAATTCCAAAATTGTGTGTGGGTACTCGTGCTACATTGATTTGCTTTTTACTATGATGTTATTACTGTAGTGTTACTAAGCGAAAGTCCAACTAGTTTTACTAGAAATAAGAGTACATAGTCATTTATAAGTACATATACATACAGCAACGGTGAATTGAAGTTGTAAATAGAGTCGAATGAATGGAATGGGGCAAGATTCCATATCCTGCACTTCGAATGCACTTAGACTCGTAAAATGAATAAATGATTTGATAAAATGAACTGCCCCATGGGTCAAAGGACGGCGAGTTGCATCATATTATCACATTAATGCTAAGCCCTGTGGAGCTTTTTGCACTAAAAGCACAAACTCCGTTATTCTAGTACACGAGGCGAACTGGAGTGCTTAGTGCTTAACGTTCGTTTCGCTTTAAACTTCATACCGCAATTTGAATTTGAACATTTTACTACAGTCTCTTCCCAACTAAGTAACGAAGTAGGTACTTAACTACAGTCGACACGAAATATTTGACTATTGTTCTATAAGCACAAAGGTAGTAGAAGCTTATGCAGCAAAAAAAAATCCCGACGGTTGCATATGACAGAATAAGCACTAGAAACTGTCTACGAACTCTCAAGTCTAACATTTCTGTTCGCATTTCCGTTTATGCATTAAATGTGGGAGGAAGTGCATGAGCGTATAAACAGAAATAGACTTGGGTTAGAGAGTACGGCAGTAAAAGGGGCTTTTAGCATTTTGCTCTGCTTATCCAAAACAGTAGTACAATATTATGATACTTGCAGAATACAATTACTGGATACTATAGAGAATTTAAAAAGCAAGAGATGTAACCCCAGGAGTCAAAAGAATAGCAGACTCGATGCAGACGAAACTCCAGCAAAGAGGAGTAAAAAGACACGAAATGACACTTTTCTTCAATAATAACAGTTTTCCAAATGAAGCATTTTACTTTGAGGCAATGCCATCAGAAACTAAGACTTATATACTCTGTGCAACTAACTAAAGCTATAAAGCCGATGGAGTAGTGCTACTAGTTAAGGGGGCTTAGCTAAGAGTTACCAATAATGGAAGACTTGAAAAATATCCATATCGTAGTTTAGACTTAGAGTTGTTACATTAAAACTGTTTCTTACGATTAGTCTTTCCTTCTTTTCACTTCAATTCACCATAGCCTTCTTCCCTCGACATACGAATATATAGTAAGATGGAATTCCTAAAAATATAGAGAGATCCTCTCTGACTCTGTCTCTCTCTTCCTTGCGTAATTCAATATTTTCACTTGCTCCGAGTTCCGTTGTTCACTTCATTTTTTTATATCCCGAATTCCTCCTTCCTTCCCCTTTTCCCTTGCGAGCTTTCGTTATTTTCAGCTCTTGGGGAATTGGGCACAGACTAAGTTTAACTGGTGAGAGGAAGAAAAGACAAAAGATATGGGGGAGAGGAAGATGTGCTTTCTTCGTGTTTTCTTTTGCACAGTTATCATATGTAAGATGGCTAGTAGGCAGTTAGGTTTGAGTGAGTGGAGGAAGGAAACTCAATTCAACATACTTACAACAAACAACTACCCGCTACAAACAGATAGTGAGTGAGTGAACTCTGAAAGTTATCCTATTTTAACCTCAGTCACTGTATAATACTACTAAGAGCTACAGACAAATATCTCTGTCGAGTTTTTTTCTATCATTTGTATTAATGGAACCTCAATGGTAAGTAAGAACTTTGTAAATAGCGAAAAGGGCTCACACTCCGTCCGATCGACACACTCTCCGCTTCCTCAAATTGCGAAGCTTTGCACAGCCTTACGGCACTTTTCACTTTTTACTCATTTTATACTTTCTCTTCCTACAGTTACTCCCATTAGTTTCAACTTCATTTATACTTTATTTCTTTTGTTCTATGCTCCAGTAATCGCTTCCTTCCATGTACATATGCAACTAGAACTACCCACTACTCTTTATACTATCTAACTTCTAATACAAACAGCAATGCAGTAATTTCCCTAAAACTTAAATGCCATAATCCACAGGATATAAATTATAATACTAATTTCCCGTTTACTAAGTTACAATACTACAAGTATATCGCCAACTTATGTCCCAACGAGAGGATGTTTATAGATATACAACTTTTTCTAACAACGGGGGACGTTAACTATTATTATAGTTTGCTACTAAAAACAAATATAATGAATGAAAACCATCGTGCACAACTAAATTAATGTCACTACCATTGGTTTTTGAATGGAAGTAATGGAATTGCATTATCATCACGAGAAAAAATATGTTAAAAAAGTTTTTGCTTGAAATAATTTCCAACCACTTCAGTTGTCACAATGCTGTTTATCTTTCGAGAGTTGCAAAAAGTAATGAAAGTGAGAACTTACCTCAACATCATTAATATACCACGTGAAGTTGACGATGTGTGAAGATTTGTCGACGGTGCAATTAGCCTTCCCTGTATCACCTGGATGGTAAGCTGACTGTTCAACAAATAATTTTGGTCTTTCGTATCCAACGGCTGAAAAAAAGAATTTGTTCCGCATCAAAAAACAAGAACGTCTCATTTAATCCTAGGGCAGATCACAAGAGCTAAGTGTATCAACGTAAAATACATAATTAATTATATAGAGAGTATAAATCCTCACAGTTTCTCTTTGTCTCAGAAATAGTTTCGTAGATACTATAGCTAAAAATCCTATCCAATCCATACAAATCACATTTAATTGCATTTAGTAGTTTACCTGGCTAGAGAATAGTAACTCTTACGGATATGGCTAAGAGATTTAGTGAAAATCAGTAGAAGCTACCTACCTATACACAATACTAGTGCTATATGCATATTATGTAATTTTGCCGGTAGTTAGTAGAAAGATTTTCTGTCCAGTAGACGTGTTCTGTTTACTTTCTCTGTTTAGTAGTAGCATTAGTAGAGACGGAAAGTGAGTTGAATAGAAACTAATGTCAATAGAAATGCGCTATTTACTGAGAGTAGAGCATGAAACTGAAGCTGCTACTGCTCCAATGAAAGGATGTGAAAGAGGGAGTAGTAGAGGATCAGTATAGAATTTTCTTTTACTCTCATTTACCGTATTCATTATTTGTTTCTGGAAAAATACATACATAATAGATTCTTGGTGTATATTTGCAGTCTGTAGAGAGGAGGTAATTGCACAGTAGCGAACATTAGTGTGTATTTAGCTAGCGTTAGATTATGTGATGTCGATTAAGTATAGTCAGACGAAGAGACTTGCCTTACGGAAACACGTAGTTTGTAATTCTCACTGTTGTGTTCCGCACTCTCTCTCTCTGTTCTAATTTCTAATCCTTCCTCCTGGAAAATTCCAATTGGGACAGACAAAAGCCCTCTAATCGAATTCTATTTCCCCGTTTGTTTCAAGACCCAATGAAATGAAACTTGCCTTATGTAAACATTTCTTAGTTTGCATTACTCCTACCAACTTCCGATGAACAAAGGAAAAGGAACGCGACTCCCCAAAACAATGAACTATTTAGGGTTAATATGAGTAAATGGCAAAATAGCGTATCCCTCCAAACCAAGTCCTTTCTACCCAAAAGTCGTTACGGAGAAAAGACAAATACTATAGAGAACTACACATAGTATAGTTTACGCACAATTTCGTTCGGCTATTATTGTGATAGCAGAAATATACAGGAGAACAATGCCAATAGCACTACAATGGTTCATTTACCTACTTCAATCTATTCTAAGGTAGCTCCTATACCATAAATACGTTGCATATCGTCATAGAAGTTGAAAATGAAATTGTAGGGAAAGGAATGGAACGCCGTTACCACACGGCATACTAATATTTCACTCTCGGATTCTACTTTCTCTTCATTCTATAATCTATTATTATTACCTTCCTACTAGCAGCATACTATTGTTGTTTAATGTAGGCGCTCTGACCGCCGTGTCTACTGTGTAAGTAGTAGAGATACTAATGGTAACACTAATCTGTAATCAACTCGTTTCATTTGAAAATGCACAGAGATCCTTTTCTATCTATACATTTGAATCCTGCTTCATAGCAATTGCAATCCTCCTCTGTGCTTTCCCTTTTCAACCCATCTTCCTATAGTAGCAGGAGTGGAGAAAGTGATTCTGAGCTTTGTGTCTCGCTCCTTGCCATCCGATAACTCTGTGTTACATAACTGAGAGCAATAAACCACAAATAGATAGTCGACTCATTAGTATTAAATTCACTACTATCTCTAATTCCGTATAAATTCGACTTGAGCTACTCTAGGGGAGCACCACAGCAGGCAAACTGAACTATGTACAAATTACATTTGCACACATGTACCTATACACACGCAGGTCTTACATGTCCATATTCAATGGAATCTTTACATGTCCCTTCAATGTTCCTCTATCTACCTACTAAAAGTAAATGTAGTCAGTAAGTGGCACTAGTACCAAACGGAAACACATTCTGACTCTATTGTTTAAAATATTAAATTAATAACAGTACAACCAACTTTTAGGTTTCATTTATCAAAACCGATTCTCAATCATGTACTTCCTATACCATTCAAAACCAAATATACAACATGAATATGGTAATGGAATAAAATAATATCTACGTCAGAAGTCTGAGATCAATTCTTGGTATCTCCTGAAAAATTACTGTAATAGTCGTGTAGGAAATTGAACATGAAATGAATTCAGAAAGTAGCATGCATCAAAATTCACTTAATCTTCCGCGGAAGATAAAATAGTGAGGTAATAAATAAATGAGAATAATGACTGTTTGGTTTGAGAACAGCACATCCTGCACGTTCAATAAAATCACTAATGGTACATTGGCAGAAAATAAATTTACTTTGGAAACTTCCAGTTTGTGGTGAACTATGTTATGTTTTGAGAGAGAGAGAGGGGAAAGAGAGAAAGTGTATTGTGCGTGGATGTGGATATACATTTTCTAATAGAATTTCGTTCTAGAAAGGAAGAATGCGGTTTAATATTGAGTAGAGGATATTAATATTGTGTAGTATCAGAAGAAAATAGAACAAAACAGAAGACACAAGTGTAGCTGAAGCGTTTTATCACATTCATACAACAGATAATCCATAAGAGAGTATGGGATCTGTGTTTTCACGGAATAGTCCAGTGTAGTTTATAGAGGGGATACCACAACAAAACTCAGCAACAGTGAAGAGGAGTAAAAGAAGGGCGACTGGAGTAAATAAATTAGACAGAGTATCATATTTTAAGTCGTGTCAGTGTAGGAGGTAATTTAATGTAAAGAGAAGTGGCTCTTCTGTTGACTGTTGTGTTTTTGGGCTGTGGGCGTGTGCTGGCTGCGCTTACCTACTTCCCCGCACTTTGCTCCAGTTTACTTCTCTATGAAATATTATGAGTGTCCTATGTTGCAGATAAGTTCGTGTTTGGAATAGTCAGATAGTATCGATATCTGTGTTGACTTGACTTGCTACGACATGACAAGTCGAAATTAACTTTCTCTTGTTTACCAACTGTCAACGAAAATTGATTGATCTCTGTTTTGATTGATTGATTTCTTTG
>JAAAYG020038041.1:0-13619 GCA_009936455.2 Tomocerus minor
GACACGCAAGGGCTGACTCCGGATCGTATCCAGATTATCTCTTACAAAATGTGCCACTTGTACTTCAACTGGTCGGGCACTGTCGCCGTCCCTGCTCCTTGTCAATACGCACACAAATTGGCCTTCTTGACGGGAATCTCACTCTCCAAACACGCACACCAAGCCCTGCAACACAAACTACACTTCTTGTAAAGTAACATATTGTTAATCATTTGTTATGTCTGAGTATCTATGTTTTTAGTTAATGCGTTAATGTTATAATTACTATTTTCGTATACATTTTAGTAAACGTGGTTTTAAAGCTTTTGATACTCATTGATGAATAATTATAAAGTTTAGATTTTTTTAATAAGTATTTAGTAGAGATGTGATCTGAGTAGCAGTTGCCTTGTTAAATGAAAATGTTTTGGATATTTACCTAAGGGTAGCTGATATAGTTTTTATTAGATTATTACACTACTTTATGCTAAGTCAGTGGCTGAAAATAGTGATGATGTACTTTTTAACTGACGCACTTATCTGTTAGAATTAGTAAACACTTTTCGGTGTGTCTTGTCTGAATTATATTTGTAAGTTGCCTTTCTAGTTTATTTTGAAGACTTGTTATTAGCTGTGTAGTTTTGAAGTTTTTAATACCCATAACATATATATGTTTGGCAATTTTTATCACTCTTTACACATTTCTGTGGATTGTATGTATGTTATCCTAACGAATTGCTTTTTCATCTGAAATAGCAACATTTGACGTTTAATAATTAATAAAAATACCATCCATTGTTATACCTACCTATAAATATTTTCTCGTGTACATGCACTATATTTGTCATTCATGCTCCATATTCAGCATTCTCACAATTCTATATGTATACTATCCTTGCCCCAATCTCCATTTACATCCGCCATAATGGTATGTTTTAGGTTTTCCTAATAATATACCTATAAGTACATTCTATGATAATTAATTCTGTCCGGACAGTTCCATTTCATCACATAAATTCTAAGTTAGTGGGAATGAGCATTATATACATATTGTAATTTGGTTTCTAACCGACATTCTGAATGATATAACCCATCCCTTTTATTGTAACTTTTCCATATCTAATTACAAAAGATAAATACGCCATAATGTACCAAAATAACGTAAGTAACTACCATAATGTTAAAATTATCCGATAATATTAGGCACATATTTGGAATAATACTTCGCCCAAATAAGTATAATAATATTCTACTCGAAAGTATGCTGCAGCTTATTATTACTACCCAATATGATATGATAACAGCTTTGGACATGCAATTCATTCACGTTTTTTGTTGATTATTCTTCAATGTCAATATCAATGCCCAATGGGAATTCGGTGTTCCAAAAGAAAAACTCAAATAAAGATAATCAATACAATGGATTTAGTGTCTATAATGAATTATCTAAATGCGATATGCTGTTATATTTATGTTGTGACTCAGGATGCCGTTTTTGTAACTCCCCTTGAGAAACTTCTTTCAGAAACTAAGACCTTCTGCAGTTAAGAAAATTCTACACTCTACATTATACTAATAACTGGAGTACACACTCACCTAGTTTGATTGAGTAGATAGCTCTAATTCAATTACATGATATTTCAAGGAAGGCTTATGAAACCTCGTCTTAATAACTATAACAGACTAAGAGTAGAAATAGGCAATATTTTGACATATTTTTCATAATATTTTAATTAACTTATATACTGAATATATGAGAACCTAAATAAATAAAATGTAAGTAAAATATATGGGGAATTATTGTCTTATTTTAGATTCAATAGAATTGCTGCCTGTCAGAGATAATGGCACATTTGGTTTGACAGAATATTTGAAAAATCCTTAGCACTCAGCCGACAGTTCTTCATCACAACCTTACTTTGCACTAAAATTGTTGAAAACAAACTAAAACAATGTGGTTCAAAAAATTCTGGTACTTTTCACAAATACTGATATTGGGATTTAAAAACATGAATTTACATGTATCAGCGGAAAAGATTGCTACAAAAGCAACAATACTTTCTCACATTTATGAAATAGTGTACAAAACCATTGAATTGTCCTTACAACAACACGAAGAATTTTGCCCTCCTGTGCTTGTGTTTGAACAATTTTCGGAAATGGATTTTATTAACTTTGAGATCTTTGAATTAAATTTTGTTCCTGTTAGTATACAAGCAAAAAACTACGATATTCATCTTAATTTGACAGCGACATTTCAATCAATGGGGATAAAACATTTCAGAAAATTCCATTTCTCATGTCAAACATTTGCCATGCTACAATTCCAGAAATCAAGCGAAAATTTCTTCCCGTCATTTCTCGAAACTATTATTTCTACTAGTGCATACACTTTTGGAAAACCGCAAAGTGATCGATTCATTTTCATTGGACATGCACCAAGCATTAGTTCATTTCTAAGGAGAAGCCCATTGTTGGATTTATTAAAAATCAAAATGGGTATCGGGTTTCATAACGAAGACTACGAAAATGTCGCTCTCTTAACCAGTAGAAGTGTCTTTGAAAAATCGCATAATTCAGTAATAATAATGTCGAAAATCCCAACATTCTCGCATTTGGTGTTCAATTTACGAAATGAGTATATCACCACTGCTTCTGTAATTATTTCTCCATCAATATTTTATTTAGAAGACAAGAAAACATTAACAGGTCCTTTTTACTTGATACTATCATCAGCAGCTACATATTACAATATGACAATTGAAATCAAGCCAACAGAATTAACGCGTAACTCGATTGGAGTTCAATTGGAAAATGGTTCATGGACTGGAATGATTGGGGATGTGGTTTCTGGTAGGAAACTCTTGGCCTTAACGATTGGCAAAGTGCTTAATAGGTATCCTCACATTGATTATGCTTCGGATATTATATACAATAATTTAGTATTCGCCACAGCTCTTCCCGAAGTATATTCTAAATGGACTGCGATACTTTATCCTTATTCTATAGAAGTTTGGATTGTAATTATTTTTATTTTTTGTGCAATCGTCCCATTGTTTTACTATTTCCTTCGAGAAAATGAATTCAAAGAAAATAAATCAAGTTTTGTACTTTTTCAATCGGCATTTGTGGCTTACTCTTTGGCTGTAGATCAAGGAAATCGAATCGCTAAAGTTACCAAAGGAATTAAATGGATTTCTGGAATGTGGATGCTTTTTGTCTTTTTGACAGGGATGGGATACAAAACTTGTTTGGTATCTTTTCTAACTTTTCCACATAAAGCAGACACCCCAACTACTTTTCAACATCTGCATATTAAAAAAGATTACAGATTAAATTTCCAATATTTCGGAGCTGCCGGCTATGAATATTTTGGCAGAAGCACTAATCCCATGGTACAAAGTCTTAAATCTCGACTGAGACCAATGAAAGATGTGGATGCATGCGTGACATCAATTATTCTTAGACCCAAAACCGTTTGTGTCGGATGGGAAACTATAATCCCAGCTTCCTCTGCTAAGTTTCTAACCATCAGCCAACAATTCAATCCCATTTACATCGCAAAAGACTCACTTCTCTTTTTGGCAACATCATTTGCTTTTCGAAAGAATTCTTTGTTTACCGACTCATTCAGCAGAATCGTCTCAATTCTCAGAGACTCGGGAAACATTAAGAAGTGGGAGAGAGACGCCACAACTTATGAAAAGCGCATCGGAAGAGAAAATCTTCTTAAAAATAAATCTGGAGCAATTTACAAGACACTGAAAATATTATCGTCTGAGAAATCACAAAATCATGTGAAACCGTTTAGTCTGGATAACATCGCCGGAGCTTTTATGATTTATTTCATGGCCTGTGCTTTGGCTATTTTATTTTTTCTTCTTGAAAATTACAAAGGAGTAATTGCCTCATTAAGAAGAGTTCATTCAAAATTCCATTTTTGTAAGCCACCTGCGAAATGTGGCAGTAACGATATCTGTAAATTCAGAGCCTAATATATTAATGAGTATTTATTAAAGATTACTTTAATTTTTATTGACTCCATGATTTTCAAAAATGGATGTCGATTGATCGCAACGATTGGCAGACTATTAGCTCTAGTGAAATGTTGAATTGTGATTATTTGCCGATACCTATTACCCCAACTTATAAAATATTATTGAATAATTGTTGAATTTGCCTATATACATAAAAAGTGCTCTTTTATCGATAGTGGAACTCTGCATTCATAATGGATTTATAATATTCTTCAGTCATTCAGTGACGACCTAATTCTGTGTACACTGATTCTTTTAGTCAAATAGCATTCATTCTTAGAGATACTGGAAACATTGTCAAATGGCAAAAACATGTCGTAAATTACCAAAAGCGTAAAGGAAGGGAAAAACTATTGAAGAATAAAACTGGAGTTATTTATAAAGCAATGCTAATTCTTCTTGCCAAAATGAATGAAAGTCGTTTCCATCCGTTTAACGTTGACAATTTTGGAGGAATTTTTACGGTATTCTTTCTGTTTTGTGGCTTTGCAATTATTTCATTTTCTCTTGAAATTCTAACAGCAAGAATAAATTCAAGAATTAGAGCAATACAAGAATTAAATGTAAAGGAGTTAAAATGCATGAGACTATCTCCTCTATGCTAATTCTAAATCATTTTTATCATTCGCTTAGCATTCGCATCGTAAGAGTTATAATTAATTAATTTATTCATTGTATTGTGCATATACATAAATACTGAATAAATTCAAATAATATAATCAATACTGTTATTAACATATAATGCAATGTAATACAGGAAAAATTAGAAGTTACTCCGCCTAAAACATAATGCTGCTAGCACAAATCATGTTTCAAAATAGTTTGTTCATAGTTGCCTTGTCATTGATATTTCTATTTGAATGCTTAACAATTTTGGATTGGCCATGTAAATAGGTACTGTTATCGAATCAGTTACTTTTTTCTCTGTATGAAATTATTAATAAAAGCAAAAATTGCAAACATCGTTGCTATTTTTTGCTTTTATGTTATAAAGCTGTTTGCACCCCTACACATTATGTATTATTGCTCTTTCAAAACAATATTAAGCATTGCAGTGCATACCCAATACCCAGAAATTCCAGAGATAACCAAGTATTATATACCTACCTTGTGAATTTTCTGACGTTATTATATACAACTAGTACAGTTTAGATGCAGCTTTAAATAATTATAATATTTCTATTGTAACTACCTAATTGTGTCACATATCACTTTTAAACTGGTCATCAAATCATCATGGATAAATTTATTCTTAAATTTACAGAATATTAAAGATAATGATATTGCGTTATCCCTTTTAAAAGTAGTCCGAGTTATAATCTATAACAGAATTATGCTTCGACAAATCATTAGTCATGCTATAATTAATACATTTGTATTGGCTATACTACAGGCATGTAAGGAATTTAACGCTGCTATATAATAGCTGTAAATAACTGCTGATAAACGTTGATAAGTCCCATTCCGAAATATCATCATATAGTATTATTATATAACATAACATAACATATATCTTTTAATATCTTTATTTCGAATTTGGATCATTGAGACTGCTTTCGATGTTCTATAATATTTCCTTGTTTGTAAATCTACGCTATTATACAGATTTGTACGGAGTACGGAGCTTATTCGTCATGTCTATTTATTCTTGAATGTCAATTGGTAGATTAAACGACCAAAATTCGGCGTTCGCATTTGACGACACAGCGTAGCTGTGTCGTCGCGAACGCAGAATTTAGGTCGTTTGATCGAAATTATACGAGCCTGTTTCAATGCTGGGAAATATTCGAGGTTACAACAAAATAAAAACGGGCGGGCAAAAGGCGATGTATAATTCAAAAAACGTTATGTATATTTGGCTGTAATCTGTAATGCACCGAAAACTTCTTATCGTGTATATATATGCATTGTATGTAGAACACATATATAGCAAATAAGGAAAACCAACAAGTTTATGCGAAAACCGGTAGCCAATACCGATGACCGATATGTGATTAGAAACTGGAATTTTCAGTATGCACTACTTTAACGACAATGGTCTCAATGGTGAGACAAATATAGCCATTTTGACAACCACGCTATGTGTATCCTGTCAATACTGATAACTGTCGTAGATAAATAGTAAGAATTCACGGGTTCAATGTGATATTGATATTATATGCTATGTATTTACAAAAGTAACAAACAAATACACTCCTAATACCAGTTGAGTAATCGGTAAGTGCTACAGTTACAAAAAGTAGGACAGGTTTATCTTTCTCAAATTCTATTCACAACTTGGATTTTGATATTCAGTTTAGTAGTATAGTAAATAATCCACGATTGTCCGGTCATAAAACTCAGTACCTGTACCGTTACCGCTAGTCACTTAATGCATTTCAAGTTACGAAATTTATAAGCAAAAAATGAAATTTCTTGCAATATTGTTGTGTATAATTGGAGTTATATTGGGCTTTCCCAAATATTCCTCTCAAAAGGAAGAAATTGTTTTGTATATTTGTAAAGGTAGTCATTTGGATCCTGTCGATAGTCCACACGGAAGTATCAACTTCAAGTAATAGCAATATCTTTTTGAATAAAACTAAGTATCTACTTTTAGAATACATTGTGATCTCATTATATACATTACTATTGTTTTACAGACTGGAAAGAAGAAATGAAGAAATACGTTGTTCGTCCACATCTTCATATGATAATTTGACCATTTTCTATGGAGACATAACTGAGGGACAAAAGACAATGACTGAAATTAAAGGGGATGGAACTATGGTTGTGAACAATAACAAAGGACTTTATTACATAAGAGACTCAAAAGATTATTGTGTACTCAGGTAGGAATCACTTTTGCAATTCAGTAGGCATTTAGATAATTATTATGACAAAAATTCAGCTTAATAAATTATTCAACTTTGAGAACAATTGCACATGTACATTTGCAGGAAAACAAAAACAGAACTTACAGTGAGAGTTTGTCGACCAAACTGTACATCAGAAAGGAAAAATAAATGCTTCCAGAAATGTTGTCCTCAAAACCAGATACTGGAATTTAAAAATGAAGATTCAGCGACACCAACATGTCAATCACCGCAGAAATATGAAAGAAAACATTCTGGATTTGAATCTTGGGGTACGATTATGAATGCCGAAGCCACTGTTCAAGATTTATCCCCTTTATCTACTGTTTTAAGAAATATTTTTAGCATTAAGCATAACTTTAGCTATATAGCACCACTTCCAAATTTTAACGGTAGCTACCACAAAAATCTTCATGTGAAAAAGTACGCCATTTTCGGCAAATTATATATTTTTAATTTACAGCCGATAATTATTAATACCCTAATATAACATTTTACGTACAATATTACCTGTAGCTTCTACTTGTTAAACGATTTTCAAGTGGCATTTTGTCGCAAAGAGATGTGGAATGTTTTTAACATGGAAGATAAACTCTTCTGTGTCGATGCAGTTCATAATATTGGGAAAGAAACCTCATCTTCAGGGACTTTGGTATCATTTGCTATTTTGATTGAAAATTCAACAGATAACTTTTATGAAAAAGTCATGGTTAGTAAAAATGCTTATGTAATTAAATCAATTAAACATTATATGTATGAAGGAAGGAAGTTATTAATTGAAAAGAATTGTTTCTTGCATTAGAATTGTTTGTATAATTTTTCCCAATTATGTCTAGCTATAGGAAAGTAAATATAATTATCTTTATTATTCTTTATATTTAGAATTTACCAGAGGAGCTAAAAAAAGCAGTAGAAGATTTTCAAATTATTTATTACATTTTTTGTCCCATGTCTTTATTTTTCTTAATGACAACTATAATTATCTACGGACTAATGTGGGAAAATCAGAGAAACATCCACGGATTGACAATCATCAGCTATTTGCTCACTATATTGTGTGATTATATTTCTTGGGTGTGCATACCGTTGGAAAGTATACTAGAGGAAATCGACTACCCTGTGGCAGGTAACAAAAATCCTTCACACTATTTTAAATTGTAAACTAATGGCTAAATTCTAAATTTCCAGATTTTGTTGTAATTTTATGTTTTTATGACCGTAGATTATGTCAACTTATTTTTCTCGTATTCTACGCTTTGTTGGCTCACTGTAATTAATTTCGACATTTGGATAACA
Source organism: Tomocerus minor (assembly GCA_009936455.2). NCBI lineage: Eukaryota > Metazoa > Arthropoda > Collembola > Entomobryomorpha > Tomoceridae > Tomocerus > Tomocerus minor. The sequence goes on from JAAAYG020038041.1 coordinate 8,168, forward strand.
TTCAGGTATTTATCTACCATAATAATAATTAATGACAATATAATTACCAACTGAGTAATTATGTTATAAAATAATTGCTATGTATATAACTTTTCGAATCTTATTTAGAAAGGTTAGACTACCCACCAATAAGATTGTTGGAAGATATTTGTTATATGCTAGTTTTGCATGGATAGTTCCTGCTGGCATCGTTCTCGTTGGAATTTTAATAGAAAATATGTAAGTTTCAGAGGATTTATAGAATGTTTAATTATATGTTACTGTTTAACGATTTCATATATAAAAATTTATAATTGCATTTATATATTTTCAAGGAATGGTAACCAAAATGGCAATGTGTGTCCTGAACCATATTCGAATGTTCTTCCTCTCAATCTGGAGAAATTCGTCGGGAGGATATTTAAGCAATTCTTAATTACTGGAATAATGTTGGCGTTCAATTTCATATTCTTCGCAAATACTATCTATCAGATGTGGTCGCAGCACAAGAACAACAACATTGCTCTGCAAGACAGTACGCACAGAAAAAATTCGTAAGAAGATAATTAATCGATATTTACTTAATTTTAGTTTGAAGTCCAGAATTGGAAGTAATGGTGGAGAAAACGTATTTTGTTAAGTGTTACTCATTATATCTCCATTAATGTAGCATTTGCTGCTAAAACAGTGGCTATTCTAGCTAATAATAGTGATCCATGATAAAATTGAATTGGAACTTTCATGTAATTTAAGTTTTGCACTTTATTTTCAGAATGGTTTGGATATGTTCTAAATTATTTGTTGTAATGGGAGGTGTTTGGATCTTGGATACGATTCCCATTATGGTCTTGTACTACGTGTTTTGGAATGGGAAAGAGCACATGGCAATTGAAATTGGCAAAGATTTGCGAATTTTTATCCAAAAGTTAATTTACTGTGAATGGTTTACGGAATTCGTCTCTGTTTGTGAAACGTTCGTCCTTTTCTACATTTTCATTTGCAAAGATTCAACCTACACTAAACTGTGGGATAAGTACCCGTCACTCAGAGGTCCATTTATAATAAATAATAAATTACAAATTATTATCCTTGTATTTCCAAATGCACTATTAAATCATTTTTTAAAAAATTTCTCAAATTCTACAGGAATTTTATCTTGGCTATGGAAATTAAGTAGAAGTTGTCAGTCGAAACATACGAGCAGTGATCAAGAATTAAATTCTAACTTTACCAACAGCAGGAAGTTATCTATTTCTAGCAATTACTGAATGCTCTCTAATGAAATCAATTTTGTAGTGATTATGGAAATGTGAACAATTTAAACTCAATTCAATCTTGGATGTATCGTATGTTGCAAAATTTCCCATTATTTTGTTACCCACTAATGCATTTTTCACCCTCTGGCAATTTATATATATATATATGTGATGTCTCAATGTGCACTGTTTAAATATTATGATACAGACAACAAAAAGTTATTGCCACACAGTATTGATAGGTAAACGTACATATTTTATAGTTGATAGGATTATTGCTAAAGTCAGATAATGGTACTGATTCTGAATGCTTATTTATAGGCAAAAAATGATTATTTAAAAATTAAGTAAATACTCATTAATTGTATCATGTGTAAGTATATTAAACAAACAAATGCAAATGTATCTGCGTAAATCTGTAAGTATGTGCATTTCGTCTCACTGAAATTGCTTTTATTTGTTGATCATATAACAGTGCAGACAAAGGCTCAAAAATTTAATTCTGCATTTATTCAATTTAAAAGGATCTAGGCATCATTTTTAATTTAATTTACTTTACCACATTTAAAAATAATTCGGTTACAACGTAAATACTTACTGTAAGTACTTTTTCCTACAAAAAACAATTCCGGGTAATCTCCTTTTATTTACTTATGTTCTCATTAGGGCAAAATTATGTTTTTTAATGATTGTTATGATACAAAATTCGTAGAAATTCGAAAGGATAAATATTTAATTGTATGACCAGGTATAACTAAACAATGATGGGATAGTGCCTGTAGGTGGGTGGATACAGACTGCTTTATGCTTTCTGTAGCAAATAAATCCGTACCAAAATTGGTATAAATAGCAGTTTTCCAGCACATCTTCAATCACTTCAACATTTACAACCCTATTGACTGCAATTGCAAAACCTTCTCTCAGAATCGCTGTTGCCTGTTTTTAATAAAAATACGTATAGCATTAACAAATACTCGAAAACATTTCCACGATGAAAACTTGCCAAATCTTGATGGTCTTATTGATCATAGCTGCAGTTTCCATTTATGCAGCAGGTAATTTTTTTGTATACCTAATTATTACATAAAAGATTTTCGTAAATGTACAATTCACAATATAGATACATATTTAAAAGTAATTTATAGTTATAAAAACATGTTTGAAAGCATTTTTAAACTTTTTGAAGTAAACTTTTTGTGTAAAAATTAAATCATTTCGCAAAACATTGTACAGGATAATTAGTGGGATTTAATTAAATTTTCATTGTAAAATTTATATACACAGTTTAAATTTATTTATTTCAGAGGCGATATCTTGCGGAACCCAGGGAGGTTCATGCTACACCCGTGGCTGCCCTGGTGGTTACAGGAGTGTTTTCTGGGACTCTGGATGCCGAGGCCGTGAATACTGCTGCGTCCCAGTACGGGGTTGAGGATGAGTAATTGGTTCAAACAAACTTTGGCGTAGCAGCTGTACACTAAAGATTGGGTAAATGTGGTTTAAAATCATTTGGACATAAAATATTTCTTTCGCTTTTGAGAATATATTTAAATAATAAATAGTGAATTAATAAAATAAGTAATATAAAAAGTTATATATGGTCTGGAAATTGGAAATGCAATAAAAACTTACATATTTATACTTATATCGTGTTTAGTCATGTTTTCGATTTTTTTTATTTCATTTATAGTAACATGTAAAATAAAGATTTTTTGCCATTTAATGGACAAATAAGTAGTAACTTGATGAAATAGAAGAATTAAAACTTATGTGAGGATCATATTTCATTTTTTGTATTCTACGTATATCGTATATCTACGTATATTTTGGAATAGCAAAGATGTAAATAATAATAATATATGTTGATGTTGGCATACAAAATGAGGGAATTAGTTTAAGGTTGCATGGTTTCTTGTTTCAGGAAAATTGTCACTGACGACCATCTGCAATATATTATGAAAGTCAAAAACTTTAGTTAACATTGACATAAGTAGTAGATATTATTTTTTTTGATCGTTCTGACTGACTAAATATAAAGTTTTTTCATTTAAAGAAATTTTGGAGTTGCAATTATGTATAAACATGTTTTTAAGTTATATCGTTTAAAAATCATGCATGTACTCATCATTCTTCTATACAAATTAATTTATAATGGAAATGTTTCAACAGGACTTACAAATTTTTAAAACGTCAATAATTTATTTGTAAGTCAGAAACTTCATTAAAAATATATTTTTCTAACTTACCACCCTTTGGACAGGTTGGGCAACAATAAAAGTAGTAGTCGTAACTTTTTTTCGTAATAATTTCTGTCTTCTCCATCGATATATAACTAGAATTAATGCGATTGCACCAACTCCAATTACTGGTCCTAAAATGTACCATGTACTGAACCCTTTAACAAAATTGAAAAAATAAAGCATTAGTCTCTATTCCGACATTTTTAAAAAATGCAAACCTTTTATACTTTTAAGTTGTTCCTTTTAGCCTCGGAAAAGGATGCTAATTCTAAAATTATCGACATATCACTTTGTGATTTATTTTTAAAAGAAGAAAATGAAAAAAGCGAAATAAAACTATTTCTACAGAGGAGAAATTACAGATAGTGTCGAATACATGTACAGATATTATTAAATACAATAATAATATAAACGATTAATTAGAAATTAGAAAGCATAAAGTTCTGGTTTTACTAATGCCAATTATTAATTTTACCTATATCGATGTCATAGTCATAATCATCGCAATATGGAACATCACAGTAGCTTTTGTCTTCATCGTACGACGTTTGAGGGCAATTTCGGTATGTGTCACATGTTGTCAGCGTAGAGCCGTATATACACTCACGCGGTCGTATGTGATCGTCAGGATCCTTGTCCTTACAACGATCAGGGATCGACATGCAGTCAAAAGAAAATTCAGGTGGACACTTTTCAATCGTTTCTATAAATTACAAGGAAATAGTAGGCATAAAATGACGTTATTCTATATAAATGATAATAACCACTTTAATGAACCTACCATAATATGACGTAATCGTTATTAATAATCTTCCGTTTTCCCCCCAGTCGCCAATTAGTTCCACTAAATATGAATCAGCATTTTTAAAATAAGCAGTAGAAACCTGCGTCTCGTTGCATGTCCAGGTTTCTGTCAAGTCTTGTGGATACGCCTAAAATCCAAAATTAAAAACTCAATGCATTTGGAATACGTACTTTGATATTTTTAACAATGTGGGAAGACATACAATTATTTTGACTTTTGGGGAGGAGTTGGCATCTCTGCATCGAAATTCATCCAACGCAAGACTCAATTTCAGATCGTACTTCAATCCTTTCTCCAAATCATAAAAGTACTTGGCATTCATGCCTATAGCTAATGGGTAGAGAACATCGTTTCTGAATGATGAGTATCTTTCTCCTAGTGTGTGGTTGGTCCATAAATCATACTGTAATACTGAAGGAAACCAAATTAATTTTCTTTGGCAGCTCAATCGTTAAATATAATTAATTAAAGAGTTATCAGCAACCTACCTGAGTTACCTGGACTGTTTGACATATCCTTTAATGCATTTAACGAGACTACAGCCGCGGAAAACCAAATGAAATAAATACAATTGTATTTCATTTTAAATTGTGAATTGTTTTAAGGGGTAATTAAGAAATAACAACAGAATTAATAATCTATCTAACAACTTACAAAAATGATTTGGTAAATTGTAATGTAAAAATGAGACCAAGCTGAGGTTCCTTTATTAGCAGAAAGAAACAGAATATGCAGTTTTGTCAAATATTTGCTGATCAAATATTTATCATTATCAGTTACGTGAGATTTTATCTACATGTAACGTAACGGTATCTGTCTGTAATGCACAACCCATTTCAAACATATGGAAAAATAATTATTCGGAGATGATAATTCCAATATATGTAACCTTAAATTCATAAGTCGGTACCTCGGAGATGATAATTCCAATATATGTAACTTTAAATTCATAAGTCGGTACTGCTTTCATATATTTACATATAATAATATTCAATGGCTTATCTACTTGCAACTTGTTGTTGTAATCATTGTGTATTTAATCGACATCAATTTTAATCAAGTCAATCAAGTGTGCAATTGTGGCTGAGCACAGATTGTAACGTATTTCTACGTGTACGAACTGCCCAAGTACTATTACTACCTAGCAATGGGTTATTCCCTATAGTTCTTCT
>JAAAYG020038052.1:0-13618 GCA_009936455.2 Tomocerus minor
GTGGCCGTGACGTCACCTTTTGTTGGACTAATTCCTTCGTCTCCGCCCTAAAATATTCTTTCTTTGGCTTGGTAATAAATTGTGAGTTTATGTATTATGTGCTAATAGTCATAAGCTATGGTTTATTATACAGTAATAGAGCAAGTTAGGAGATTATGCTATTTTAACAATTCCTAATAGGGAAAATGCACGCACAATGTGATAAACAGCAAGCAATTGCAGTCTTAGTTTTAGCTCTCCCTAAGTTAGCTTATGGAATCACACATTCTGTCCGTCCGTCTGTTAACACGATAACTCTCGAACGCATCAATGGAGGTTGACCAAACTATGCATAAACATTGCATAGTGACGAACCCTATTCAAAATGGACATTATTGGTCCTTAGGTTACCGAGATAACGCGCGCTCACTTTTTGTTCATTTTAATAGTCAATGTATAAAAAGGTACATCAAAATATCTATTGTGTTTCTAATAATTGTTTGATGGGTAGTATAACAATATTGACACTGCTTCTACTAAGTATTGAGTTTTATAGTGAAACAAATTGTTATGGAAATCTTAACGCTTCTATGCACCCATAATTTACTACAGTATAAAAAGGAAAGCACTGCTTCTACTATTCAGACGTTTTATGATTCATATCATTCTCCCATTAAATGTTAAATATTTTGGTAGCATAAAATATTAGTTACTGCTTCGAAACTAAATGTAAATTAATAGCACATTATTCTTTGATATTGCTTCTATCTATCATTTAATGTAATAGTGAAGTCAGTAATTATGGAAAACTTACTTTTCTTTGCATTCTTAGTTTCCTGTAACACATAGCTTAAAATTTAGCGGACAACTTAAAATTTGCATTGTTTCCATTAAATGATTTTGATAGCTTAAAATGAATTATAGAAATCTTACCGCTTCTATGCATCTATAATTTCCTGTAGAATAAAAAAACACTGCTTCTACTATTCGGACAAATTAAAATTTATATTGCTTTCATTAAGCTTTTACTTTAACTGGTATAAAATATTAGAAACTGCTTCTACCAATTTAAAAAAAAAATAATACTACGTCCGGTAATATTTTTCCGTAACGCTGTGTACAGGGTAGCCCTACTAAGGCGAGCTTTCTGCTACGGCTTGCCATTAGTATTAATCTTCCTACTTATTTGCATTTGCAGATAACCGTGCCTGTCAGGGTAAGACAGGTATGCAACAAAGAATTCAAAAACGCTAAATCTAAAAGCTGCTTTTTCAAAGGAAAACTTAGCAATACGTTATCCTAGTTTTTAAATAGAGTTTAGATTTTAATTCGTACATTTCTAAAAAGGGAGTATTTGACAATATTTTGTCAATAAACCTAAGAAATAGATACAAAACATCATTGTAGATAACCTAAAAATTGAGTTACTTAATAGTGGTGTCCAATACTTCAGCTACGATGCCCTGATATGAAATTCTTGATGATCCGATATGAAAACCAACTGCAACGGTTACTCGGCAACTCACCGATTAAAATATAAAAGACCAGTCTAAAAATATAACTGAAAATTGCCAAATTGATATAATATTTGTTGCAATTCTCATGTAAAAGGTATTAGAATGATGTTCAAAGGTTCATAATAAATAAATAAATTTTGTCCCCTTTCCCGTCACTGCATCTCCCGTAGAAGCAGTCGCCGCACTGTTCCTCCGTAAAACTTAATCTAGTGCTCCGAACTGAATCCGAGCTACCAGCTCCGCACAGTGTTGCTGTTACTTCGTAAACAATAGTAGTGCGACGACGATTTCAATCCACTGATCCAGACGCCTGCATAAGCTGCCCGACGTTTTTCTCCTTATAATTAGTCTCCTCCTCTGATTTGTGGATTACTACAACCCTCCGATGCTCATATTCGTCTCGACGGAAACCCGGGTCCTGCTGCTGGCCACCATTTTTAGGCTCCGCAATCTTGCCGTGTTCTCTCCTTCAGAATAGATGTCTTTCTAACCGAAGTTCAAAAGAGTCATTTCACAGTCGTGTAGCTTCAAGTTGCCCTAATGTTAAAGTCCGAAGTTTTTCGCACTGCACGCCAAGTTTTAGTGTTTGTAATTTCTGGGGAAGGTCATGCATGTGACCCACCTGCCGTGGGCGCTTGATATTTGTGATGCGTAGATCGGCCGACAATATTTCATTTTCGATAAGAAATTTTAAAAGTTCTCACTTTACCAGATTTCAAAAAGCAGAGCCAATTATTAACACAACACTACAAGTTAGAAACATAACCTTCATTTCATGAAAATTAACCAACTAAAGCTGCACTCGCAGTTCGCCACACAGTTGTAATTTCGCTTCAATTTCGCTCATCCTCAGTGTTAGAAAACTTGAAAAAATCGGCGTAGGGGCGCGCGTTTTAACAATTGTCGTTTGGCATTCGTACGTTCGTAAAATTTAAAGAAGTCACGAAACCTTAAATTCACTTTTCAACTGTCTCAAAATGTTTTAAATGTTAATGAAATCGCAACTTTACCAGATTTCAGAAATAAAAGTGTCCGCCTGGCACTATGATATGGAAAAATTCACTGTCTCTTTCGCTCCACTCTCCATACAACTGTTCAACTCCCTTGTCCTTTTTGCAATTTCATCTCACTGTCCAACACTATTATTACGAGTCAATGGGCACACACACAACACAATGATTTCAATAGCTTCCTTCGCTTGAGAGAAGGGTCAGATTACTAATATGTCCAAAATTGTATTTGCATTTTACCGCGCTGCTGGTTTCGTCGCCGAAAATGTTAATAAGTGTGTTTTAGTTTTGATGTCAGTTTATTTGTTATCTGTTTGTCAATGTTTTTCACTCATTTGTATAGATCACGCACTTATACGGAATCGAATGTGATTCTCCCTTCGCCACTCACTTTCCTCTAGTAAAACTCCAAGTCTATCCCAATCCATACACCAAAACGTTTGCACTGGTTGTTGTTTTCCTCAAATTTTTGCACCCCCAAACGAAGCAATCGCGCCAGTTTTGTTTCGAGGATCCTACAGTCCGCGCCACTTGTTGTGTCGCTGGTTCAGTGCCGAAGTCAAGTTTTCAAAATTTGCTGATGAATTTATGAAAAATAATTATTGTCTGATGAAATAAAAATGAACAAGTACGATATTTTTGTGTTCCCACTCATGTCTCTCAAGTTACAATGTACAATGTTCTCTTTATTTTTCCTTCGACTCCCCTTTGCTCTTTACATTCTAACAGGAAACCGAGTTTCCTTTTATTTTTTTATCTTATCTTTTATGTTTATGGTATTCTATACTCTAGCCTGGTTATGGCTTTTCTTCAATACCTCTAAATTATTAACATTGTGACATTAATTTTAACATTATTTAATATAATGTTATTTAATACAGTATAAAAAACCGGCTAAAAAACAATTTATATACTTTGACTCCCTCGTGTACGTTTTGATCCACTGCAGTAACAATGTCAATATTTGCTGTTGTGGTATCATTTCAGAAAATAATTATATAATTCTTTTTGGTTGCAACTATACATATTTAATTTGTGATTGTTTATATGAACTTTTATGGCCATGCTTTAAATAATTACGGGTTCATAACAATCCCGCCACTCTATTCCCAAGCTCCGCGAGGGTTTTAATAAATATGTAATGACTTCTACATTCTAAATCATTATTTCATGGACCGGATATCATCATGCAATGTACATGATAATACCCTTAATTTTATGAGGTCCTGGCCCATCCTGCCCGTACACCGGCTAAAACAAAGCGAATAAGAAAAACCCTGTCTAAAAATGGACCTGCCAGGAAAAACCGAAAGCGCTGCGGGATGATTTACTTGTTTTAAAATCTTATTATTAAGCTTATATGTATCCATTTAAGGATTTATACTAATACTAAAAATTATAACTCAACCTATTAGTTGAATTACCTACAAAAGTTTAAAAAATTCGCATTTCTAAACAAATGCAAAGAATCCATTTTTCCCTGTCACTATAATGGTAAATAGTAAGGGGACAAGGTAATATATGACATGACTTATTCCTATTATACAAACAATCCATTCAACCAGGTATTCCTCAAGAAAATCCTGTGTACGCACTTAAGTGTCTCCAATTTGTTACACGGTAAGTTATTGACTATAGGCGCCAAAACGTCCATAATAGGTCTACTCCAAGAACCGTAGATGTGGTACTTAAAGAAAAGAAATACTGACTAATTACTCTTAAAACATAGCAGGACCCGTTTACATATTCGGGTCCCTTCAATGACATAAAATGAAAGTAATGCCAAAAAGAAAAAAACTGAGCATACTCCTGTGTATTAAGTTCTGACCATATTGCTGTGGCTTATTGCGTCGAGGTATGAAATGTTAATATGTAAGTGACCAAGTGAATAATGCAAGTAGTAATTTTCTCGAATAGTCAACAGAGAGTAGCTTCTTTATTTTTAATCACTTATTCCTTTTGTGTCTGAACATCAAGTGTCAACTTTATTCCATTTTACTAACAAGCAAAGTCTTAACTTAAGGATACGACTTACTATAACCCAATTATATATGCTCCAGATAAGTTTTCCTGTTCTATTCTCTATTTTCCTTATCACTATCTAGCACACACATACTCACATTCTCCCCTATTATTCTTATCTCACAACTTCAGCAAGTCCAGGACTGCCGTTACAATATAATGAAAATGCCCACAGTCAAACTACTAAGTACACCAGAAATTAGGTACAAACACCCGTACATAATTCTGTGGTTCAGATATTCATCAAAGTGGTAAAATCAGCAAAATATGATCAATTCTACTGTACATAGCGCTTGAGTTGAAGCTCCATTTTCGAATACCGTTTGGTAAAGATAGCCATACCAGTCCAACAAACGTACCTATGGGTCTAATTTGAAACCATTTTCTTAATATTTCAAAATAGTACCAGGTTATATGTGGGAATGAAACATGACTACGCTCCCGAGTTACAACTCTATTAATGCCTTTCAATCGTCCGTCCTCTACACAATATTTATATTCTTCAGCTCTTGTGAGATTACTGGCCTGGGAGTTAAGTAAATTATATCCCGGCGGGCAACAGGACGGTTCTATGTAAGATACGGGTTTTGAACCATCAATTATGAAAGTTACGTTACTAGAAATGTCGCTGCCAGACAATAGCCATAATTTCAATATTATATTGTTTGTATAGTTTATTTCGGGTTCCCGAAACGCAAGTTTTTGAATAACTTCACCAAGCCATCCGACCTTTTATGCAGGAATCTTTTTACATACTGGGCACACATTTGCGTCGTAATGAGAGACATCTGCTGATCAAAGTTCAAACGAGCACGATTGTGCTGTCTCTCTGTTTTTCGGAGGAAACAGCAGTCCTTACCGAATAAAGACAAGAATATCTCCTTCAGCTCATCCGACGTTAGGATGTCCCATTGATTAGTAGGATTCCCAAGCTAATCATGAGCATGCTATGCTATATCATTAGTTTTATTTTTGTTTGTATCTCAGTTATTGTCAGCTTTTGTCACTGTGCAGGAAGCACCCGCCAAATTCAGCATGGTCAGTCAATCCTACACCAACCACCATTTGATGGTGTCCAAAATCCAGTGTTGAGTTGACACCCGGGTTCCATTGTAGCTTTTCGATTATTCCTCCTTTTATTTGTTATTGTTTATATTCATTTTTAAGCTCATGCTTTAAATAAAATGTCAAAGAAGACCGATTGAATTTTATGTATCCTTCCCAAGTTTCTCTTTCTGCTCTCATTTAATCATCCATATTTCATCAATCTCAACATTGCATACCCTTATTGCATATTGCATAGAGATAAGCTTTCATAGGAAATGCCATTTTCTTTAACCTAGACCACATTTATGGTTACTGACACAATGTTTTTAGCATTACAATAAATTGCATTTAAATTTAACATTTACATTTAAACTTAACATGGGAATTCGGGGTTCATAACAATATATACCATGTTTATATTCATTTTTCAGATGCTATGTAGATATGTGTGTTCAAATATGCAAATAAAATGCAAGAAGAACTTGTAGTTGAGAGTTAGTATTAACCCTGATTTATTCCTTAATTTCCTTTGGCTTATATTCTCAAGCCTAGATATTACAGTTTATTAGTTCTATTACAACATAAATACAACAACATTTATTTGTGTCAATATTATTATGCAAAATATTGTTCTAAGTACATAACGGTTTTGTGTCGACAACATTTTGAAATATATGGTTCTTAACAAGATTAACTCATACAGTAATTGCAAAGTTCATTGCTTCAATAATAATAGGGAAAGAAAATGAAAATGTGAAAGTTTGCACTATTTATAATAAGTATTAATAAGTTAATTCACAATAGGATGTATCGAAAACTTTTCAGGAGTAATATTGGAATTACAATCCAGGAAAGCGAAAGCGACCCACCATAATAGAAACGCAATGTGAGATAAATCAAGAGGTGATGAAAGGTTTACGCTTATTTTCAAAAACTCTGATAATGATTGATAATAGGTATTTTACCCAATATTTAGCCAATATTGTTGGTAAAATGTTGCATTTTGCAAAATTTTCTTCTGATATACTGGCTAATGTCCTTCTTCTCACTATTCCTGATTATTATTCATATATTAATTCAGTTCAAGAATATTATTCTATATTATCGAAAATGAAGCTATTTGCACCAAAGCTTGTGAATCTCAATGAATGTTTTTGAATTAATTATGTTTATTAGGAATTGTAAATAAAATAAGCAAGCAAATAAAAATTTAGGTACGATTAATTCTTTTATTTCCAATATTATTTATTTACAATGTTAATCCATGATTTCATTTTGCGATTCAGCAACTTGTTTTCACAATTTAGCAGCTTTTTATTTATCTGCTGTAGTTTTACACTCACATTCAGCAGGGCAAGCATAGACAACAGCCATGTCACTACCAATGAGTGAAATATGAGGGCATGGAGTGATTCGCAGGCATTCCTTGATATTGAGTTCGGGTAAATGATGAAAGGGACTTCCGCAGTTGAGACATGGAGGCAAAATTTTTATTTTACATTTCTGGTAAGTTCAAAACCACCTAGGTATTAAGGTGGTGGATTTTTCTTATCTCCACTCCGTTAAGGGATAGTAGAGGCTTTTTAGTAACGCTATAATTTTGGTCCTCCTTAACCATGAATTGGTCAATAAAAGTGTGTTGGATTAAGCACTCCAAAATGTTTTCAACACCGTCAAGTGGACAGTTGAAACCCTGCACAAGTTTTCTAGCTTGTCGTCTTTTCATATGCAGATAGGTAATTCCTCCATAGCCAGCGTAAAAGACAACACAATAAGATCCATACTATTTGAGTAGTTCTTTATGCATTCATGACCAAAAGAATCATGTATCTTATTGTTATTGTCATTGATTCACCAATAACCTGAAAACAAATACAGTTAATAAATAAGAATTATGAATGATTTATCATACCGAAACTTCCTCTTGCGCAGCCATGGTTAGGTGTTGCTCCTTCAAACAACAAATACGTTCTATGTCAAAAACAGTAATGACATAGATATATATTTTTTGGTTTTGATAGGTTTTGAGATAAACTTACAATGCAATGAAAATCAAATGAATTTCTCGTAAGCATTTATTATACACCATTAATATTCTATGTTAAAATTCCCGCAATCACAAGTATATTTTTTTTGTAAAGTATTGCGATGGTGTCCAAAATTGTCTTATTTATTTGACACCTGAGTTCGAATATTTTTAAAGGTATGTTAAATTGACAAAAATGAATCTTATGCTCCCGAACGTGTCATACAATGCATTTCTTACTTTACAGTTGCAAAACTAGTGCACTAATAATATTTCATGTTGCATTATAAATTATTACAATTTCGATGGATTTTGGAGTGACGACTTCGACTTCCCTCTTTATAGACGAATATTCCGGCTAGACCACATGGGTCACCGACACCAGTTGAAAAAAAAACAGTGTGTACACCAAGCGATCTTCACCCAATCATTTACTCTATCTTTCTCTTTGATATACATGTGTTGACTTTATAAATACAAGAGGGCACTGCCCCCCATGGGCAGCGCGCTAAGGGCCGGTGCAACCCATTGCCTTCCGTCTACCATTGTCATAGAAATATTATCCTGATCATTGCCAACGATGGCTAACTGCAAGTAGGTAGCAGGAGTATGTGGAATGCATACATTTATCTGAATTCATCAACCTTTTAAGGGTTTCCTATAACTGACAATAACGCCATTACAACTAAACTACCAAAAGCCAATTCTGTAAATAATGAAAGTAAAATAAGAAAATCAAGTTCTATACTAGCGTTAATTTCAACAATACGACCTTGGATACCCTTTGCCTATCGATTTCTAAGTGGTCTACCTCTCATCCTATTGTAATGGCTGGTGGGTATGATGACAAAATGCGAGTTAATTATTAAATTAATACACAATTAGTCAAGTCAACTGAGAGTAGAGAGTAGCTTCTTTATTTAATCCTATTTCCTTTAAGTCTGGACACCAAGTGTTTACTTACTTACATTATTCTAACAAGGAAAACCTTAGCTTAAGGATAAACTTATTATAATCTCATTACATGCTCTGGATATCGATTTCCTGTTTTTCTATGTTCTATTCCCTAATTTTCCTATCGTTATCTAGCACACACTCGCATTCTCCCCTATTATCTCACAGTCTCAGCTCTGCCGTTACACTAAATTGTGAATTTTAATTAAGTTCCTTGCAACGTCCCGAAAATGACCTACACCTTTACATCCCCAACAGCGCAGCATCCCCTACAAAGGTGGAGCCTTTGTTTAACTAATTTGTTACGATAATAATTGAATAAGGGACCACTAAGAAATATTTGCAGCCATTGCATTCAATAAATTGCCTATATACAAATTCTGTCTACTTCAAAAGAGATAAGCGGATGCCTCATTTAACAATAGCAATCCAAACGTTTTTTGCGATTGAATATGAATATAAATTATTCATTCATTTTATGTATATAATTGTACCTAAATACCCTTACAATATGCTATATAACTATAATGTAAAAGACCTACACTTATTCCATTTACTTTATCTATCTAGTAAAGGCAAGTCATTATTATTTAAATTCTTCTCATATATATAAAAAATGTAATAAAAGAAGAACTAATTTATTTATTTCTAATTTACTAAATAAGGTTATACCCTCTGGGAGTGCCTCTGGATTAATCATGTTGATTTATATAAGTAGAATATCCGTTATCTACTAATATATACTTCAACTACTGTCTAAGTATGTCTGTATAGTTAAGCTCGGATGTTACTGAGATTTTAGGTAGGTTGGTGTGTACAGTATGAGAATGAATAAATTGAGTGTGTAGCCAACGAGTTCGAATGGTAACTGACTTTATTTTACACAAAACGTTAAAATGAAAAGATGAAATAATTTTGGTTGATGATACAAAGAATTAATGATAATTATGTGGTGCGTCTTATTTCTATTCCTAATAAGCACTAGAGTGTTCATAAACAGGATGTGATAAGTGTTATCAATTCATTATGTGCATTGTGGTTACTTAGCCATACAGAAAACTTATTGTCCGTTTCTCAACAGGACGGAAAGAAATAAGTAGGTATTACAAGTAGATATGAATGTGCGTGTGTGATTGGACAGTTCACAATATGTATTAGCTAATACTAAGTTAAATTGAAATGATGATCTGATATTTGAGTGACACCTCTTTGATACCTAAATATAATTTTAGTCGAAAACATTTAAAGCAATTGTGGTAAATGTAAAGTGAACATAATACAACGGAAGTTACTACGCCAATAAGACTACTAGAAAAGGATTGTGCGTCAAACCTGACTTTAATAGTCTCTGGCTTCATAATCTAATTAAAGTACATCTTAAAATCTTAGTGCATTGTTATATCTACTATTTTATCTTCTATCTAACTAGTGTCTACCCATCTACAACTACCCATTCCTACAAGTTAAGTCATTAAAAATGTCAAGAATCCCTCACCAACAACTACCTCAACCACATCCTGCAAGGACTCAATTCCTTAAAAATATTAATATTAAGTGATAAGACAAAGGAAACTGGGTTTCCTGTCTCCTGTCATATTTTCTCATATTCCTATAATTATAGATCTTCTACAGGATGTTACATACTGGAGGAGTATGACAAGACAAACCACTGCCCCAATAGATTACTTCCCTAATAATTAAATGCTGTTAATTTGTAATTTTAATTCACAAATAATTGTACACAAATATTTGTGCTAAATGTTAAATAATAATTCGACATCACTAGATTGTTGTCCTAAAAACTCTCCCGTTTGTTACGACAATGTCGTGTCGGCTGGCTTGAGCATTTGTCCGACAAGACATTATCGTGCTTGTAATATTGAGCCACCCCACAAGTTGGCCGACACGACATTGTCGTATCGGCTGGCTTGAAGTAACCAATTTATATGTAGCATGAGGTCCCGACCGTGAGTAACCCATTATGCCCGACTGGGCATTTTTTATACTTCTATGTTTTACGCATTTGCAACCGTCAGGTCGTTTTTGTTTCTTATTTATTTGCATTTGCGGATAAATTTTGTGGGAACCCCTACCGTGCCTGTCAGGGTAAGACGGGTATGCAACATGGAATTCGAGAACGCTAAAGAATGACGCCTAATGGGGTTTGTTTATTATTTCGAATATCGTATCGTAATAACAGAAGGTCATGGTACGGGTAGGTGACCTTTGATGACCTCCACAGGACAAACGGGGATTTGAATCTTATTTTGACAAGAATAAAAGTTGATTGCCATAGTGTCACCAACAACATATTTCAATATGGCGAATATCGTATAGCAATTACAGAAGGTCATGGTACGGGTGGGTGACCTTTGGTGACCTCCACTGGACAAACTGGACAGTGAAATCTGTTTACCCCCTACTCAAACTTGACCGTGGTTATCCCCTCTACATTATATGTGAATTTGACGATTATTGAATAGAACGCCAATTAATAAACCCCATTAGGCGCCTTTTTTTACAAGCTGTGACGCAAGGAAGCAGAACAATAAGTTTTCCCAATTTTTAAATATATAGTTTAAATTTGTCAAAAAATCCAAAAGTTATAAAAGGTACAAAGTGTCATTGTTGACAACCTACTTGAGCTACTTGACTTATATATTATAAAGAAAACAAAGAAATTGCCTAAGTACGCTTATTTATGATGCGATTCTGTGCCTATTTGTTATTTTCCTAATTATATTTTACCTTTTACGCGGCCGTTTGTGTTTGCTGTAACCTCGAAGGTAGCCGTGCGTGGAAAAGGCTCATATAATTAGTATTATTGGGTATGAATTCTGTGCTCGGATTTGATGGCCGAGCTGCGCTCCGCCATCAAATCCTATCGCAGAATTTATACCCAATAATTCATTAATTATATTGGAAGACCTACTTGTTTAGTTTACCATATTAAGGGTGGTATTAGGAACTCGATCTCAAGGAGGCCCCAGCACCTAATAGCATCTTGAGCTCTGCTTACCACGATTTCGATATTATGAGACCAAATCTTAAGGCGCACTCAGGTCCTTGTCTTAGGAGCATCTTATTCACATTCCCAACCCAATCATAAGTTTCGATGACAACTTAACCAATGCTCAAATAGGTAAAAAGCTGAGACGCCGATTTTGGCGTCTTGGGTAGTTCTTATCTCAGTTTTCAAGCAAATTTTCCATGGCCCACTACAATTTAATCAGGATACATCCAGGTTTCGTTTTCAATTTTATATTTTATTTTATTGCTAGTACATACTTCCCGAGTATGTACTAACAATAATTAAGGTCACATACAGATCTGTAGAATTACATTACATGTAGTGTAAAATTACAGATAAATCCAGTCTGTCACACTATAAAAATATTGCAACTAGTACAAAAACAGCGAACGATCATTTAGTTCAAACAGATCTAAAAGAGGAATCAACATAAAACCAAACATTTGGCCACAACATGTTTTTTGTTTCTATATTTTCAAATTTAGATTGCTAACGACAAGTGTATTTATGTATTTGTACTGGACTGACAGTTTACTCCATTTTGACAGATGACATACAATTTCATGTACTAGGGAATTTTTACGCTTACAATAATTACGAGTTGGATTAAGCTGGAACCACTTGACTACCTACTACATAATATTGACGTAGCCAGTGATGAACCCACCTACGTACATTAATTGATAACACTACGATATAATTTACTCATTACTAATGTTATTTCATCAAACCCCACCTCTCTCAATTGTACTAAGGTCATCCAACCCTCAACGTTTTCCATGCACTTTCTTAAATATCATACTTGCACTTGTTAACTTGTTTTCGATGACACTTTTTCTAGACTTAACTGGTTCTGCCAAAAAGATTTTTTTCAATATCGGTGTAATTGACTTTCTTTCGTTCGTTGGAATCCATTTTACTTCAAATTTATTTTTATAACGACTTACTTTTAGGATTTCATTTCAAGTATCTAGCAACAACGGATTGTTTTATTCTAATTTTTAAAATACCGCGCCGTTTCTGCAACTTGAGAAGCTCTTAAGAAGCACTTGAGTTCCACATTTATGGAAACCAACTCAAGGAGCCCCTGTGTAGAGCGAGCTTAAGAATTGGATTGTAATACCGATTTCTGTTAAGATCCCACCACGACTCAAGAGGTGCATAAGAAAGTTCTCCTTAAGCACTCCTTGAGGCAGAAGTTTATAATACCACCCTTAAACACTTATCCTTTTTCTTCCTTCCACTTCAACTTCAAATTCAACGAAACCGGTTATTTTTCAGAGTCGAAACCTGGCAAATTTACCCGATTTTTTTTTCTAAAAAAAAACGTATAAATTCATCCGGTTTCGTTTCTGAAAAAGGCCGGGTAATTATACCCGGTTTCGTTGAAATTGAAGTTGAAGTTGAAGAAGGTGAAAAAATGTGTGTATAAGGAAGGCACTAGTCTACACTCCCCCACTGCTATTAAAATCGTCAGAATTTTTTTTTTTGTAGAAACGAGGCTGGGTAAATTTTTGAAATTTCGTTTCTGAAAAAAAACCAAATTCTGTTAAATTCCAATTAAAAGCGTCAGAATTTGATTTTTTTTCAGAAACGAAATCTGGAAAATTTACCCAGTCTCGTTTCTACAAAAAAAAAGCTTCAACTTGAAATTCAACGAAACCTGCATTTTTACCGGGCAGCTTTACGGAAAAACATTACCGGAAGCAGCATTATTTTAAAAAACATTTGATATGAGCGGTTTTTAATATTTTATACCAGTAGAGTTCCATAATTCATTTTATGCTACCAAATCAGTTAGGGTACTATTCCTAATCAACGCTCTGTTTAAACCGAAGCTAAAGGCTTTGTTAAACCATAGCCGAAGCTGTGGCTTTGCTCTGGATATTGCCGGTATTACTAATGAAATCCGAGGTTTAGCTTTCGAAAGCCGAGCTAACTTAAGCTGAGCTACAACCAAGGAGGGTAAACTGTTATTATATCGGGGCTCCACGCAAGGAGTCTCCACTAGGCTTTTTCCTTAATCAATTTA
>JAAAYG020038074.1:1766-13614 GCA_009936455.2 Tomocerus minor
AATTATGAAAAGAACTGAATTTAGGTAGATAAAAATTGTTTTCAATGTCGCAAATGAGAGCTCAGGTGTACTGAGCTATAATGGTCATCATCGTTACTTTTATATTTTCTTGAGAGAAGATTTTAGGAAAACGCGAGCTTTTTAGTTCATTGTGTCAATGCAAGTGTGAATTATCATAAGTACATACTATTCAATCTCCTTCGCATTCATCTGCCAATTCTTATTTCATATTTGTGGCATTCCTATACTGTGTCCTCTATTTGTGCTATTTATAGGCACGTGTTATAATATTATTTTTATTAACATTTTTTCATAATTAGTACATCTCTGAAACAAACCTTTAAAACAGAAATAATATTTTATTTTCTATATTACAGATATCGTCCCTTCAATTTTGGTTTTTTATTCAATTTGCTGCACAAAGTTTCAACAAAATCAGTTTAAAATGGATTGCAGCAAATTAGACCTCTTTGAAATTGCATTTTTCCAGGTAATAGTACGAATATAATGTGACGAATTGAATCGTATCGCAAACAGGTTGCAAAATGTATGGATGCAGATATTCCTTTTTATTCGATAAGGAATATTTTCAAAGAATTCCAACAAAATGTCATAAAATTGTAAACTTTGCTGGTTTACTTGTGAAATGAAGTCTTGTAAATAGTGTATTGTCAACTTTTAATGAGGGATATGCGTGCGACACAATCGTACATTAATAAAAACTCTAAGAAGGTTAGTAATTATTTGCATATGCACCAGAAAGTCTTAGTTCTCGCACAGTTTCTAGAAAGGATCATTGAAAAGAGAGTTCTAGAGTAGTTATTTATTTTGCGAGGAATTTATTAACATTATTATATTTTTTAATGTCTATCGTAAAACATGAAAGGAAGACATCCTGGTGTGTGTATCCTAATCCTATAAGTATGTGTATACATTTCCAGAGTTTTTGACTACCTATTAACACAATTATCGTGTGTAAAAAAGTAGGAATAGGAAATGGTTTTGAATTTTCTTGCTTTTATCTGCGAACACAGCATTTGCAGATAAAGCTGTTTTAATGGCATCTAAATTGTATAACTCGCTTTTAAAATGGTTTCCTATCCCTTCACTCTATACTTGTCAAGATATACGGGAGAGTATATGGTATATATATATATATATGTAGCATAGTTTTATTAATAATCAAGTCAGATTCACACCTCTCTTTGAATAGAACATTTAATAGTTGATTTTGCAAGAAGTGATACAAAGAGCAGTGTTCACAATGCCAAGATAACTAAAAGGAAGGAAATTCCAGTTCCGAAGGCAATATCAATAGTCACATGAATGCAAATGCTCCAATAGCCTACTTATAGCTTCAAACTTTATTCCATTACGCAAATGCAACTAACAACATTAGTTTCTAGTAATTAATAGTTGCTTATCTATTGTGAGTGTTATTTTTTGCCACAGTTGTACTCTAACCCGGTTTCTTTAGGATTGGAAGCAAATGAGCCACACTAGAGTAATAATTACTCATTTATATAATCTTAATCCGCTGTAGCCTACTTCTGAAATGTGTGTGCAACTTACTTTTCCTGCGAATGAACATTTAAAAATCTAATGTTCCGTAATGTGTCAATAAAAATGCCATGCATGCAACAATATTATCTTGCATCATTACACACAAACTATATAAATATATTATATACATTATACTTTGAATATAATATTCCTATATAGATATATATCATAAATGTTATGTTAAAGTCATCATATGTAGTATAGCTAATGAATGGAAGCTCCTCTGCTAACTACAAAGTAAATCTAGATTGCTAAATTAGATGTTATTATCTATGTATGCAATTATAAGGCAAGTTTAACATAGAACTTGTGCTTAGGTAGAATTATACAATACACAATGCAGTTGCGTTATGAATGACTAATGATATAATCACACACCGGCATTATTCCTTATGGTTTCTACAACGTATAGATATCTACGTAGGTAGCTCACTTTAACTTGCCTTCTCACCAGCAGTGACTCCCTCCCTATATACAAGTTCACTGTCAACTCAAATAAAAATGTTCGATGTCATTTCCTTCCTTTGTTTCAACAATTAGTTCACCCAAGATGATTATATGTAGCTGTAAGTGTAAACAACTATGCAAACAATACTCAAGTAACTAATGCCTATGAGTAAGTGAGCTACTGCTGCAACCAATCTACGGATTTACGACTTAAACAAGCTTTGCAAAGGGGCAAGGTGCAATACGCTCGTTATAACACATTTTTCATTGCAGAAATATTGAAGAAAAGCACGCAATCATCCTGATACCGCATTAGTTTCCTCGCAGAACCAACGACAAGTAAAATTCTATACAAATAATCATTTTACATCTTAACATTTATATGTTTATGTACTAATAAATAGTATTGAAGTTGCTTCTGATAAATAAGTATACAGTATACGTTCAGAATTATATATTATATAACTGGGCTACTTGCATTATATTACATCATTAAGAAGCTACGGTTTTTATTGAAACCAGGATAGGGATATGACATAAATATCATAGATCTCAATCTACAAGTTGACGAAAAAATTTGATGTGCTGTAGATAAGGAGAATATTAAATAATGCCATTAGAATTGTAGTTAAAGGGATTTCTGTCGGCTAAATCAGAAACTCCGTTTCAGGTGGCTAATGGGAAGATATTGAGAATTTTTTGCAATGCTCGTGCTCTTGCTAATGGGAATTTGTAGTGCTGCAGAAAATCCACTTTGCTCTAGGAAAGAATTTATGGTAGATAATTAATGGAATTGAATTGCTAATTATTGAGTTTGAAAAATAATGCTTTCGCATGAACATCACAAAAGAGATTAATGGCTAAAAGTATTAATGGTGGTGGATCGGAGTAGAGCACCTACTTAAGACTCTTCGAAAATAAGAATTTTCTCAATTGTCCTGTTGAGATTTTTAGTTTAATCTTGTAGGGGAGTGTGTACTACTTAGTTTGTCACATTGTAAATGGAGCCATATCCATATCCGAATCCCATTTATCAATTAATTGTGAAACTGGTGCTAAGAGCTGATCTATGTACAAGTGTCTAAAGAATGGAGGGATAAATAGTGCAAAGTGAGTCAGTAGAGTAGTAAAAGATAAAAAAAGAAGGCTTTTATTACGAGAACTAATGAAGGTGTGAATGAATTCTGTTAAATAAGAGAGCATTAAGGAAAATAAGCAGGGCATATGTGTGTGTGTGTGCCTGCTTTGCTTTTCAAGAGAGTCCGGCTCGGTAACGGAAGGGATTATTGTTATGTATGTTGCGGTAATCCAATAGAGGATTATATTGCACTCTCCTTCTATCTTCAATATATGACAATTATGTGTGAGTCCTTTGTAAATATTATTAGAGATAGTCCGAGTGTACGTACGTGTTCTTCTCTAGTAACTAACATCCATAGTAGAAAGATAATTAATTACTACATAGATAGAATTGAAGCATAGAAATCCATCCCTAGCTTTAATAGACTACACAGGTATAGAAAAGGAGGATATAATATTATTATACTAAGATATACCTATAGAGAATGAATAAAAAGGGTTTTAATATTGTGAGAATGTAAGTATGTAGTTGTTTGTAAGTAGTAAAAGAGTCTTGTGCTTTGTTTAACTGAGCAAATGTAATAAATAAACAATATACATAGTTTGCAATGTGCCACTAGTGTGTCAGTCAAGCAAACATCGTTGACTGTGAAACAACACAGTGCACTTCAACTTCAAACATCTTAAATATCGTCCCAATATCATTTCTAACAAAAGTCTGTGCAAATCAAGTGCAAATAAATATTGGTTTTACATGTACCATCTAAAATGCCATTTAAAGTCTTTAGTTCTAGTAATTGTCGACTAAGTTTACTCTTGGGCTTTATTTGTGTTTGGCTCAATGTCTACTGCAAAAGTGGAGCGGCCGAGCCGCGAAGAATGCCTTTCGGATTTGACCTCTCTGCTCCGAACGAAAAAGAAAAACTAGAACGGTAATTATTTTCAGCTCATTTTAATTTGAAATAATTTTTCTTCGAGAAAATAGTTTTTTATTTCGATTTTTATGATTTTCTATGTTTAATCTTATTTTGTTTTCAGGGGAGGACTTTTTTCAGATGGTCTGGACCTTGATTTTGCAAAAGTTTACCAAGATGTGAGGAATTAATAACCTATTTTCATAATAATTTAGTTTTTGTACAGAAAAAATTTCGTTTGTAGAGCAAAAAGTAGAAATATGAGTTGAAAGATTGATTATTGTAAAAAAAATACATTAAGAATCATTTCATTAATGATGATAATTATTTGAGAGAGGGATTGGACCGTGGGTCATGTCATGATTTTACAGTAAATCTGTCCCGATGATGATGCTTAACCTATATAATTTACTAGGAAATATGTGGGAACCGTTAAGAGGGAATTTGATTGACTTCTAATGTAAATTGCATTGAGTGGGATTAATATATGTTTTCTATAGGATGATACGGAGGGGAGCAACCGTAAGGAACCACTAGTCACTCCTCAGAAGAAAATTGCTGTCTTAGAAAGAAAGGTAAGAAGATTATGTTTTATTAGCAAGATTTAATTACATGCTAGAGAGAAAAGTAGTTTGTATAGGTAGCTTAATTTATTTAACGTGACATGAAACGTCTTAACTCTTCGGAAACTCGTTCAATCATTATAACAACTTAGTCTGGGTTACAGAGATTGCATCTCTACATCCCATGCACTGGCATGCACACACTGAAATCCTTCAGAGAGATAGACAAGCAAACATAATTCAGTCTCTTGTATTACATGAAACAGATTGAATGTAATTGTTTGTGGATCTATTCAATTATTTGTTTGATATAATTTATTTTTTAGTAGTGGCATTGCCTCAGGAAGGAATTTCATGGGAAGATGTACTATTAAATTATTAACGACTCATACACATAAATCTCAACAGTGTGTTTTATGTCTCTGACGTTTCACAAACAAATTATATCTTCTGCTTCACTATTTTACTACGAACAATGAAATTAGCAAAAGAAATGTTGTTCGAAGAATATTTTTGAAGATGTATTCATTCATAATGAAAAAAAATAATCAGTTTAGATTCCTTTACCCTGAATATCTCGAATATCTTCTCTATTCATTTTTAGTTACTAATCTTCAAAGGAAGTCAATTGTAAATTAGTAAATCACGTTTCATGTGCCTCCAATTCAAGAATATTTTTTATGGTTAAACTGTAGCATAATAATAAAACTGTGATGCCAAACTTAATTAATCTTAATATTCATTTTTTAAATCAATATTGGAAATATGGCAGATAACAGATATTCAATGGCTTCAACATGTAAAGTTTGAAAGAGTAGAAGTTCCGTAGGTATATGTGTCAGAAATATAAATTTATAATGGTTCATCGAAATGAACTTTGATTTTCTTCTAGTAAATTGAACAGAATTTCAATATCTGCAATTTAGTTAATGTTACGTATAATGACTACTTATTTCAGATTTCAGAAATGGAAGTGCAGTTGATGACCATGTATAGAAATATAGAAATCCTGCAGCAAAACACTCAAGTAATTTCAAAGGGATTTAACATTTTATCAGGGAGAGTAAATGATTTCACGAAAGAGCAAGAAAAGAGATTAGAGAAACTACAAGGAAGCCATGCAGTGCTCGCAGATAAAATTGATGCCGTAAAAAAGGTTAGCACACATTGCAGATGTAATGTAATGTACAATGATATTTATTGTTTTATGCTCTCATATCTGTAATGCACTGGAGCCGTAACAATTCTTTATAAAAATTCAGGTGTTGAAAGCTAAATTAAATGAAATGATCATTCATGCATGAAATATGTTTACACGTTACAGGATGCTAATCTAAGCCTTACAGAACATGCCATAAAGAATTCACAGGAGGTAGAGGCTCTAAAAGCAAAGGATAGAGAACTCTTCGAAGTGAGTCTTTTATTAATTTGGTTTTCCTTAAGATAAACATTAGAGAAGCTAGCTAGAGGAAATATAAAAGTTAAAACTACTTAATTGTTCATTTTTCATTTTCTTTATCTTATTTTAAAGTGATGCTTAATATCCCAAATGAGATTTTCTTTTCTAGAGAAAATTCTAATGTTTTTAATGGATTTTAGTTTTAATGTGTAAGGTTAAGTAGATAGCTAAAATGGGATTGTTGTAGAAAACGGGTTAAAATTGTTTATTTGTGTCACATCTGAAGAGTCAACTGTCAAATAACCATATCGCGTCGGATTTGAAGAATATGAGAGACTACGTTGACAATTGGTCGAAAAAGGCAGACAATGAGACAGGAACAATGGCGGAAATGATAAAGACTCTTGCAGAAATCTCCCAAGCGGAGAAAAACAAGGTGAAGAACTTGACAGAGTATTGTGTGACAGAAGTGAGCCGACTTGAAGACACAATCAGACAACATCAAGTGGACGAAACCAGTTTGAAGGAAGTTATGATGCTGAAGATAAGGGGTTTACAACAGGTGTGCAATAAATGCCATTTACTAAATGTTATTGTATGTAAAATATTGGCAGGTCGCGTAAAACCAAGTTTATTTATTTTCTCTGCATCAGGCAGGGATACATAGAACTAGCTAGGTACTGAGAATAGTGTGCCATTCTTAAGGAAAACAATGCTTGAAGCGAATTCTCGGAGGAAGTGTAATTATAAACATGTAGAACGTATTTCTTTTGCTTTTAAGTTGGTTGGCTCAAGTGGTGCTACTTTGTGATTCAAGCTTTGTTCCATCGAATCACAATGGGAATCTTTAAATAGAGAATAATTAGAATCTTTTATTGTGCTCACTGAGCCGTAAACTGCGAAAAGAATGATAGCTCTGGTTAGTATTTTGTCGGCTAGTCTTAACTTTGCTCTTTTTTCTTCGTATAATTTATGACGAATTATAATTTCCTCAATTATTACACTTGTTTTCGCATTGTTTAACAAGTCTGATTGAGTTTATTGTAGACCTAACGCAGTTTCAACTCATAATGTTCCTTATCTTCCTTTATACTTGCGCAATATAACATCTAAAATGAAATCATTAGCTATTTTACAGTGTTTTGATTAGGAAAGCCCGTTAGTTTACTCATCCTATAGGTAGAAAATCAAAGAACTCAGGGAAAATCATTAATTTATCTTGATTTACAAAATAGGGATTCCAAGAGCAAGCTGTTAAACAGTCAAATGAAACGGATAGCTTAAAAACGAAGCTGAGGAATTTATCCGTGTTTTATGAATCGCAATTGAAACGATTGGACGAAGGAATGCTGGAACAAAACATGGCACACAACCTAGCACATGAAAATATCATGGAAAACTTGGAAAAAGTCATGAAATTCCAAAATGGAACTCAGGTCGAGAAATTCTTTAACAAACTCACCATCATGGAATCTAATATCACGCAACTGTACAAAGCTAACAAATATGTGACGGAACACCAAGCTCAACTCGAGATGACAGACGTGTCCATCTCTGAAAAATTCGCAGATTTACTTTCGGTATAGTAATTAGCAATAATAAAAATTAATTTCAAGGCTCAAAATAAAAGGTACAGCATAATAGTGGAATAGACATCTAAATTGCTTATTGTTGATATTTCAGAAATTCAAAAAGGACAATCAAACGACTACAAAGGAGTTCATTTCACATAAAAATGAAATGCAACGTTTGGAACATGATTTGCAATCAGCAAGTAATAAAATAGAGAAAATTGAAGAAAAACTCAGAGATAGCGAATCGGTAAAATAAATTCACTGCAGAAATTAGGAATTTCATTTAATTGATTCAAAAATACTGTTTTCTATTTCAGAAGGAGAAGCATATGGAAACAACAACAGGGCCTACGCAGTTATCGAAAGGAGAAATGGAAGAAATAAGAGACCGAATGGTAACATTTGAGGAAAATGTGGCTCAACTATGGAGAAGTCACAAGAAAATCTCCGATCAACACGAAACACATGCTGCTCTTGTTACTAATTTAGAAGCTGTAAGAGTAAACTAATTATGGCGTGTTGAAATAATTCTATTTCAATATTCAGGTAGTAAAACCCGGATCTACATAAAATATTTATATTTTCATTGAATCCATTATTTTTTTAATAGACTCATCGAGCTGACAATGACAACACAACAGTTCGACTCATGGAAGTAAAAATTGCAACGAAAATGCTAAGTGAAATTGTACGCAATGTCACAAGGGACTTTGCAGAGTTTGATATGGAATTTGAAGATTCCAAAAAAGTATATACTAACATAATTATTAATGGTTACCAAAATATTATGAAAATAGTTTGGGAGATTGACGTTTTCTTTGTGTTTTAAAGACTGCTCTTACCAAATGGAATGTTCACAATGCAGACATTAATCAACTGAAAGATAGAATGAGAACCTCTGAGGAAAATGTCAGGGAACTTTCTGATAAAAATAAAAATCTTACCAATGCTCAAGATTTGTTCTTGGTCAAATTACTCGAAATCGATGACGTAAGTTCATTGTCCATGATGATTCATTCATTCAGAGAAGCATGATTCATGTAATTCTATGTATTCCTTACAGGTTCAAGAGAGATTCAATCAAACGATAGGAAATTGCAAAGATAGGGAATCGCATGGTGATTCCACAAATAATATTGATGAAATCACAACCGAATTTTCATCTGTACAAGATCGGGTCAATAAAGTTGTTCAGCAATTTGAATTTATCGATGTAAATTTTGAATTTAAAGAATTAGCAGATATCATTATCGTTTCTCTAAATAACAAGGATGTTAATTTAATTATTATTCTAATTTATAGGCTGAACAAAGTAAAACTAGAGAAGAATTACTGAATATAAAAGATCGACTAGTAATTACCGAAGGCAGCATCAAAGACCTTTGGAAATCTACAAAAAGTTTATTAATACGACAAGAAGAAATGACTGATAATATTGAAAATGTACTTCTCGTAAGTACTCCCACAATGAAAATTAATTCAAAAATACATTTCCAGAAAAATTTTGCTTAATATGATCGATGACTCTTTCAGATTCATAAAAGTGATAATAAAAATGTAAGTACGGATATTTTCAATTCAAAAATTGAAATGGCGAACCTGACTAGAGGAATAAAACTGTTCAACAGACGGATAGTAAATATTGAAAAGAAATTGAACATCGAAAGTGCTCCGGTAATTTTTTTAATGCAATTTTATGTAATTTCCAAATGATTTCCATATATGAAAATCTTAATTTCACAGCCTCAGCCAGAAGAAGATCCGATAATCTCGAGAAACATGACTTTCGACCCGACTGACCTTGAAATCCTATCAACAAAAATAAGAAATCATCAAAATGACATTTCAGAGCTTTGGAAAAGTTCAGAAATTCTATCTTTCCAACAACAGAGATTCAATGAAAGACTAAAGGGATTGCAATGGGTACATAAAGTGATTTGAAAACAAATTTTATGGATTTGAATTTGCATGGTGAGAATGGAAAATGAAAATTGTTGACTTTTATTAAGGTACATAATAATGATAGCCATCTTGCAGCGACGGAATTAATGAAGAATAAGTTCGAAACTCAGAACTTGTTTCAACTCTTTGGTAACATGTCTCAGCGAATGAGTGGAATCGAGAAGGTAGTTGTCGATCATGGCTTTTTGGTATGCTCATCTACCCTAATCTGAAATTTTGGGTTTGTTTTCATGAAAATATTTGACTTGTATCTCTTTTCAGCTTGTAGGACCACCGCACGAGTCCCGCACAGTTGACTTCGAGATTAAAAACTGGAAAGCAGCTAAAATCAAGGGTCTTAAGAACCAACATATCGTCTTCGAGGCAGGAAAACTCATAGGAGCCGATAGCACTTGGAGAACTTTTGTGGAAATAAGTGGCTCTCACTTATCTCTTTACAATAGTTTGATCAAGGCACATTTCCCTGTTTACAATGAATATGCCGTCGACATCTTGGATACAGATGGAAGAACTTTTGCTTCTTGTAATTAAAATTCATTTATTTAGCCTTTCCTCTAATTCTCATGATATAATTGCTTAAATTCATTTTTTCAAATTAAATTTCCGAATAGTTGGTCCAGATTTGCATTTGTACAATGTGAATGAGAAGATCGGTTGGTCAGAGTTAATTTCATTGGCAGTAATTGATAATCCTAAGAATCGGTTAGTCACACATGATGTGTTGAAGTTAAGGCTGAAAATGAAAATCTACGGCAAACCAACTCCAGATGAAAATGAAGTACGCATTATTATTTTTATTTATGTTTATTTTGCTACCTTAATTTTTATTGGCGACCCAAATAAATATTCCTGGAACATTATAATTAGATCTTTGCTTTCCATTACATGAATTAAGACAAATGAAAAACTACAATTTTTTATAAATTTTTAGCCAATGCCTGTGGAAAAGCAATTAATCCATTGGGAAGTGCGTAATATTCTGCAAAAGATAACCACGCAAGTTCCAGATGAACACGCATTTTTGGATATGAACATTACAAAAGCGTTTCAAGCAGGACACTATTGGGGAGGAAGTTCTAAGTGGAAATCTTCACTTCTCATGAGAGAAATTAACCATCAGAAATATCTTGGACTGAATATGGAACTTACAGAGGTTGAACAAGACTGGAAGGAACTGGTTGCTTCTTACAATGTTACAATGCTAGATTCCCACGGGAAAGTAGTCAAAGAATTTGGTAAGTGAAGGAAAAAGAGTTTTTGATGTAAAGCAACGAATCTTGCATTTCTATTCATGTTCATGAAAAATGTATTTCATTTTTTCAGCAATTGCATCAAATGATTTCAAGCAAGTATCAGCACGACACTCTTACTTCATGCTCATCAAAGAATTGCAAGATATTCTTCGAAAATCGGGGGATATGCTGACATTTAGAATTTATTTTGATCTTCAAGCCAAGAAGAATCTCTACGATGTAGAAGTGATAAGATAAGGGATGATAATGATTGATGATAGTACAGAGAAACTCTCTTCCATTGTTGAAAATCTCTATCCTTTTCACGATCCTTTCTTACGCGTTTATTTATTTACTGTGTCAAAGGAAAAAGGAATGGATATTGTTGGTAGCTATGCCTGAATACAGTTCAAAATGCTCAAAATATTGCATCGTTAGTTTTAAACTACCCAAATCACAATTGTTATAAATCACACGAAGAATGAGAATTGAATGATAGTATGCCTACTGTTCAAGTTGTACTTTCTTAGAATAGTTATTTGTAAAGGACATGACTTTTATTTATTTGACAGGACTGATCTTAATATATATTTACGCATTTCTAATGTAAGTACTGGTTGTTGGTGACGAAAATAGATACTCTTTAAAAGGTACAAGTTTATTATGTGAAAAGGGACTATTTTTATACTACGGGACATGGACATATTTATAGTTCTTTTAGTTATAGTCTTTTGTTGGTAAGTACAGTTTCAAAGGTTGTAGCTTCTCTTTTATACATTACATTCCATGTCAGAACGAATTTTATAATGTTTTCATGGTGTGGAAAGTCTAGATGACTCAAAAGAATATGTTTTTAAGAAAGAAATGCATTAAAAACACTATGAACATATTCTTTAGTGAAGTTGGAGAACATTCCAATTAATGAAAACAAACCGAGTGATACTAATTTATTTACATTTGTTACAATTTATATGTTAATACTGATTGAACATTGTAAATACATATTTAAATTAGTAATCAGTGCATATTTTTGTCAATCTTATGCTACGAGAATAATAAAAAACGAAATATTTATGAAAACATGTTTTCTTATTTTCACAGTGCTTTAAAAAAA